>MJUU01017894.1:0-12868 GCA_002080025.1 Modiolus philippinarum
GACACATAAATTGCCGGAATGGTAAGAATTGCTGAATGTAACCAAATAAAAAGAAGCGAAATGTTATGAAAACTTGGACAATTACGAAGTCTTATTTTACAGTTCTTCAACTTATTTTAATATTCACTAAATTAGAATTACAGGAACATGGATATTAATCTGTCATTAATTTGTCAAGTCGAGACAATGTACCCTGAATATGTCATTTTTAATAATTTGTTTTAATAAACATACTAAAGAAACAAAACTCTACTTTTTTTGTTCAGTTTGAAAAAAGGTCACCAGTGAAAGGGGGGCGTGCTACTCTGCCACTGTTTAAAAAATTTTGATGATTTCTTTTCATCTGTTTCCATTGAAAACGTTTTTGTATGATGGAACTTTATCAATAAGTAATATAATAGACGTTTCAAATACGTACAGCTCAGTGATTAGTCATTTTATCAATTTTCTTCCTTTGCGGGGGGGGGATAAAGATTCTATAATTATATACAACTGAACATCATGCTTTCCTTTTTTCAATTTTTTTTAGAATTATTTCTTATAGGAAAAGTGACTCGATTAAACAAATATAAGGCCCTATCAAGTTAATTTGTAGATTCTCAACCACCTGTAACAAAAAATCTGGGGCATGTGGGAGGGTTTTATTTTATATTTTTTACTGATTTTCACTAAAATTGATAGGAATTTAAAGAAATTTTTTGATAATTGAAAATAAAAAAATGAGCTTAGAAAAAATGGGGCGGGTGGGGATGAGAATATATTAATTAATTTGATGTGGCCTAACCAAAATTATTCTCTTCTTTCCCCTGCAATTTCCTCGTGCAAGTATTACCCTGGGGTTAAAAATATTAAAATGTGTTCTTGCAGAAAGTCTCTCATTATACAGATAAAACTTACGTTTTTCTCTCTTCTTCGTTCTTCTTTGATAAGGTTAAGAGGTTCAACACTATTCACCGGCATTTTTTTTACTGAATTTAATGCCCTTTTTATTCACTTTGAAAAATACATGTACCAAAATTGAAGTTTATCTGAGTATATTAGATATCGGTTAAATCCGACTTTTAGAACAACTTCATCCATATAATTCTTCTTTTACACTGAGTGAACTTTCGTTCATAAAGACATATATAGTACGAAGATAACAATGCAGTAACTAGAAAGGCGATAATCCTTTTAATCTCTTGATTACATAAATGTCCCAACAATGGTTTAAGTAAGAGAAACAATGGCGTAGTGTGAATTCATGATAAACAATCCACTCGCCTCCGGCTCGTGGATTCTTTTTCATGAATTCACACTTGGCCATTGTATCTCCTTTACTGAAAATCCACCCAAGTGCATTTATTTTCCTTCGGGTGATTATACATTTGTATATATAATATATAAAGAAAATAACATAATAAAATAAATGCAAATTTATGAAAAGGGTGGCAAATTCAAAATCTTGTCCCAAAATTACATGATAAAATTTTGACTTTGCTCTTGTTTTGACAATGTGGACCCTAAAATGGCAATTTTACACCGTTTAGTAGAGGAACAGCATGATATTTTCCATTTCTGAGGTTCATGTTCACATCAATCTGCATATATAAGCACCATTCCTGCTTAAAAAAATTATTGTATACAAATCAGACAGATTTTTATATAAGGCATCTCAGTCAGAGTTGTCGCTTTTGTTCGCGACACTGAAGACATGAAATTTGTACACTTTGAACATATATTCAAAACAGTGGCAAATTCCTGTGTAAAATCAGGCTACATTTGATGTTTTTAAACTATTTTACACAGCTAACCCTTATAATTTTGCACAAAATCATGAAAGTGGCCTAAAAATGGCATTTCAGTGTCAAAATACGGAAATATTACATAACGACTGTTTTTGGCCAAAATTGTGGCACCAGCTGGCTAAAACTGCAGTCTTAACCTCAGATTCATCATACATACATGTTTTGCATCAGTTTAGACTATCAACAACTTTTTAAGACATGTTTCAAAATTTTTGCATATTTTGTCTTAAGGTTAGAAACCACCGATTCATTTCTTTAACATTTTCAACTGAAATTCCCCATATTCAAATCTGTCTGGACAATTTATCTTAAGTTTAACCTGTATGAAACCATATATTTTCCGAAAGGTGCATATCTCGTCAACATCATATGAAAATTTCAGCATACCTTTAAAGCCTTCCAAGAGAGTTCCGAAGGTTGGAAAACCCCTATCTATAAATATACACAATTACGACCATAACATTACAAATTGATAGTATACCGGAAAACCCCCATGATAAGTACTCAAAGGATCATTCTAGTCAATTAACCTTGGTCTCAAAATAAGCCTGATACATCAATGTTCAAACAGGTGTATGATTTGTTTCATTCCGACATTTATTTTTAAAGGTGCAAGAATTCAAAGTTATATTTAGATTCTTAAAGAGCTACTTTTTCGTTTGTTCTAAGTGCTGATTGGCTGAATTGGTGGTTTGACACTTCTAAAGAAAGGTCTTTTACAAGATTGCGTATTTCTTTCCGATACGCAGAGCAAAGTTTTAACATTGGACCCTACCGGAAAAACATCATTTTCATAATCTGTTCTTAATCTGTTGAAGTAAATTCGAATAGATCGTACTGAAATGAAGGTAAGAACTTTACAATCATTGCTCATTTCGTTCTGATTCAATAAAGATATGGTGGCCCACTTGGAACATAGTTTAACATTTGACTTTATTGCAAGAACTTGTTCGTTTCGTTTTGATTCAATAAAAACATGACTGAAGAACTCAGAAATCAAATTAAAAAAAATAGACATCATGTACATGAAATGAATAAATTGCTGAGTGAACAGAGATAAAGGGAGATAATTAATAGTGGTAAAGAAAATATGTGTTTCATTTTACATCTAAAAGCTAGTAATAATACGTTTTAGGGCCTTGACTATAAATTACCAAAACTGTTACTCTACCTGTTATGTTTAAAGACATATCCTACTATTTAAACTCCAATATGATATCTTCTTGATATTCCTTCTGTACAATATTAATGATGAGAGCTTTAAATTAACCTTCAAAAATGGGGGTTCACAGAGTTTTAGAGCTGCAGTTGGGTGCAGTCATAACCTCTCACAAAGTTAACTTAGAACTGTTCTAATGACTGCTCTAAGTTAACTTAGAACTGTTCTAGAACAGTTCTAGAGCTGCTCTAGAAAAGTGTTCTATAAGCAGTCATAGATTAGAACTGTTTTAAAAACTGTCATCGAGTAGAACTGTTCTAAAAACGGCCATAACCTGTTCTAAAAGCGGTCATGGTCTTCCGTATGACTGCTTTTAGAATTGTTATAGGTTAACTTAGAAAATGACCATTTTTATGACCACTTTTAGAACTGCCCCGTCTTTATATGACCACTTTTAGAACAGCTCTATTTTATGACTTCTTTTAGAACTGTTCTAAGTTAACTTAGAAAATGACCGTTTTTATGACCGTTTCTAGAACTGTTCTACGTCTTCTCTAAGTTAACTTTACTTGGAGTTAACTTGGATGAGAGGTTATGACTGCACCCAACTGTATAACGTCATATTTATTTACCTGTTATACTATATTGCCTATATTTTCATTATATTTTAGATTTCGATTGAACTAAACTTATTTTAAATGCTTCATGGTGTGTAGAAAAACAATATGTTACAACAATATAAAAAATATGCAAGTTTTGGTATAAACGGCACAATTTTCAAGTTCCCGCCATTTTTATCAGGTACTCACAATACGACGAAATCGCTGATAAAGTATGATAATTTGATAATATTTTCACAGAAGATAGGGTCTAACCTCCTCAACGGATTAAGCAAATAGAATAATAGGGTCACCGAATCGGGGGAAAAGATATTTTGTAAAACAAGTAAAGACCGGGAATGCAATGGCGGGTTTTTCTGCATACCGATAGCAATTTTTCCTAATTTGAATCGAAGTATATAATCACAATTTACATTATATTTTTGTACGAATATGTAATAAAATGTAGCCAGGTAATAATGTTTTCCTTTTTATTGCTATATACATGCACAAACTGAGAAACACGTGCATTTACGGGACATAAAAAATATAAAACCTAATAAGACCAATGACCAGGTTTACCTGATATTAACACATTAAAAGTCTTTCGTCGTTTTGCCAAATGATTTTTTTAATTTCCTTGCTTATTTTCAAGTTCCACTGGCGTTGTAAATGTGGAAATTATCAAAAGGTGTGACACCTAAAAAAAGGGCATTTACTCTTAATTAATTTAACTTTATTCATTTTTACACAAGTTTGAAAATTAATTGAAAATGTTTTCTTTGAAATAGACATTGTATAACTCTTGGTAAACTATAAATGAAGTGGTTTACAGAGGGTATTATATGAATGTGTCCTGTTATTCTTTTACCGTTAGAACATAAATTGAACCTTATACGTCGGTCTAACTGTCCGAAAAAATCACGACGTCATAAATGAATTACACGCATTAAAGCTCGATTTCCTGGGAAGTTTGCGACGTCATTAAGGAATTACAAAACAGTAAAGCCTGAAAACAAAATGCACAGAAACGCCTTTAAATGAGCGAAACTACCTGAAATAGCCCTAAACATTTAAATACAGAAATTTCCGTCAGTTTTGGTAGGTATTTTTCTGATTGGATATTAATAATTCAAAATTATATGTGTCTTATGTATTTATAGAATACGTTTCAGCAGTGAGTGATTGCATATATCGAGGAGCAAGTTGTTCATGACTGTCCCCGTTTTCAAGCATTAATACTTATTATTATGGCCAAATTGCTACGACCACACAGAACGTTGCATTACACTTTTACTGATAACGCGAGCCTTGAATAGTGGGGCAGAGTAAGTTCAATTGACAAATATATTTCTTATGCACAAAGAATAGAAGTTTTAACTGTTTCTCAAACAAAAGAAATTGAATTGTTATTCTTAATTTTGATAAGACAAATTTACCTGAGAACGTGACCTACAATTGTGAAACATTTCAAAATATAAGCTTCGCCACACCTTGTTTTGTAAAAGTTGATTCAATGTTGTGCCTGGTCGTTTGGTTTGGATTTAAAATAATTATATAAGGATAAAGCGTATTTGCAAAACTGTACGGCCAGTTTATTCAAAACATTTTTTTTATTAGTTTGTTACGATACTTTACGATCTGGCCTGCTGTAAATATTTTGTCTTTCATTTTTGCAGGCATTTACTTGGAAATTCTTACGGACCAGATTTATTATACTTGTTGGAAGGTCTGCAAATTCAAGCATTTGTCACAATTACACTGACGTTAATTTTTATTCCAAAGGTAAATTTTGGTTACAATCCATTGTTTAATTTAAAATGTGGAATTGATATTGCATTATTCCTTTTTAGTTATTAGCATAGCTAATTTTGTGATAAAAGCACATATTGTTTCTACTTAAAAAAACATGGCCAAAATGAGGACACAAAAGACAAGCCACAAAACACAGAAATAAAAACACAACATTCAAAACCGAGGCACATACAGTGTGAACTCCCATAAAACTGAGGGTGATATCAGGTCCTATATTATACTGATAAATGGATAAATCTAGAAGAGTATGTAAATCTGGAATAAACAAAACACTTGACGTTTGAACTGCTAAGTTTAAAGAGTATTTTTTAGAAATAATTGTTAAATTGTTGTTGTGTCTCAAATTCCATGAAAATTTCAAAAACTCTACAATTAAATTACAACTGTAACAGGTGTACTTAATGATGTGAGCGATTTCTTTTAGATGCTTGCTTTATACAGAAAGGAGGATATTAAGAGAACAAATGATACATTTGCGACCACATACAGTAAATATGCGAGAACAAAGGATGTCGAAGTAGCACCAACAAGATCCGTCGGTATACAGACAACTGAATCGCAGCCGATTGCCACAAAAGTAAGAATAGTTTAATCTGAATTTCTGTGATTTAAAATACCAACCATCAGTTTTATGCACTAGCATCGCCCTTGTTTATTTAACTGTATTGTAGGACTTGTCGGATTTAATTTGAAATATAGACGTGTGGTTTAATCCCCATTATAATAGAAGCAAAAACAAACAAACAAACAAACAAACAACGCAAAACCAAAAATCATTCGAAAAAAAATAAATTGAATAAGTAAAATAAATAAATAAACCCTCTGCATTAAATGATCACAATTTTCCACCAAAATTTTTTTTGATGAAATCTTCATGATTCAGGTCGACAAGACTGAAATAGTCCAGAAACACAGCTGGATAGTATTTGCTATTTACCCTCCTTCTCTCTCACAAGAATGCGAAAAAACTTTTGAAAATTTCTAGTTGATTTAAGAATTCAAGGTAGAACTATTGCGTATTTCTCAGTGATTTTATGTTATTGTTCCACCGATGCTGGAGAACTTGAAACGGATTAACAACCAGATTTATTATTTCAACTTTTAGCATTTCACTGTGGTAGAATATTGAAGGAACAAAGCACAAGTAGGTTTAATAAACCTTAGTTAAACGACACGGCAAAACATGAACTCGAACATAAGTATTTACAAAAAAGTTCATGCACTTTAAAAAGAAACACTGATGAAATCAATACGTGGTGGTAATATCACTTCCAATAATGATCTAAGTGAAGAAAGGCTATGGAAAGCAAAATTATAAATCCCGTCTCAAATAAACTAGCAACACTAGTAAAGGTGCAATATCAACAAATTATCCTTATTTGCATTTAAAAATTGCTTGTAAAAATGAAAGAATGAGGGGTAAATGCACATGACAAAAGTCTAGAAATACATGGCACAACCAAGTAATGGAACAACGCCTTTAGTGTTGTTCTTCATATTGAAGTAACCAGGCCTTCAGCAGTGAACTTTGCTAATACTTCATAATAAGTTCAAGACGACTCATAGCACTTGTTTGATTGGAATTCTATGCTAAATGTCGAAAAATGCTACATCCATTTCTTTTCGGGTCATGGGTGCGGAATCACCCTGAATTATTAAACTTTTAGGAAGAACTTGTAATTCAACTTTGACCGGAAAATGGATTTTATAAAAGGTTTCAAGAAGGTTTGACTCGTAAGACAATCATGATCAGCATGAAAAGAAAAATAAACAACTTGTTTGACTTGCGAATGAAATTGACTAAAAAGAACGCCTCAAAGACAACACCACTATACATAAGCCAAATAGATGTCACTGGATTTAGTAAAAAAAAGGATTAGAAAGTGTCTTTAAAACATTTAATTATTATTGGAGTTGTATTGAAAGTAAAACATGCATGTTTCATATATTTTATAGGAGAAAACGTTTTGGACATCAATAGGCAGGAACCGAAGCAATGGGAAAGTTGAGCCAATCGTTGATCATCTAACAGTTCCAACAGCATAACATCTATGGATAACTTAATCTATCCGATACTCATGACACATTTGACTGTGCCTTCCTAGTCGTGGTCAAATCATCAACGAAAAACTAGATAAGACAGAAATTTAGTGTTTTGCTGTCGATTACCTTTCAATCATGACATGCCACAGAGATCTCTGTAAAGAACTGGTACAGCCGTAAACAATTTCATGCTTTTGATGGCAACAATTTATTCGTTCCTGTAGTTGTACGATCGCAACTACAAACTGCCTATTTGTGCAAAAAGTATTCGGTCACTGTTCACCCCGGAACAAATTTATACGAAAAAACAATAGGGTCTGTGAGTCTCGTCATGTGACGCCGAGAAATCACGATAAAATTGCAATTTGAAAACGTTTCCCGCCGCAATATGACGTTCAGGATTATGACGTCCAAATTTTTTGCTTGAAACGTCATATGTTTTTGTTAAAAATGCAACTTCCGGGTACAAATCATGTACCCGGAAGTTCCAAAATTGAACGAGACTTACAGACCCTATACATTGAGACGGAATCACTAATCAATTAACCCTGAAGGGTGATTTATTTTTTAATCTAATTGTAGCGCTTAAGGTTAATTGTTTTTCCTCTATTAAAATTTCAAGAACTGTCGTGTAGGAAAAATTACAAATACATTTCAGTTCCATAAATGGTTTTTAGGTAGTATATACATGTATCTGTTTCAAAAGGTCAGGAATCCAGTCACTCCTTCTTACTGGTAAAAAACTTACTTCTTACTTCGCCCTCAATTACACGAGAGTTCCTATCTCGAAAGATCCTCTATATAAACCAGATCAAATTTTTATAATGCCACTAATCTGATTTTTACTTATTTATTTCAAGGAATCAATTAAACACAGTTTTCCCCACAACAAAACATTCGTTTTCTTAAATGATTGCTCTTTAGAATCTGCAACTTGAAAAATAATATCAAAATCATCTTGTAAAACTAAATATAACCCTATGTTAAAATGAAAAACGTTACTATCTCATAAAATGCTGTTATTGTATGAAATGTAAATGAAGAGAACAAGAAAACGTAGTGATAACTGAATATCAAAAATCAATGAAAAGGCGCTAAGAAAAATACGGACATGTTTTCATTGGTTCTTTAAGAAATGATACGAGGTGCTGCGACAGTGCAAGCATCACCTGCTATCCTTACCCTCCCTTCATCTAAGGAAGGTTTTGTCAAAGAGTCAATTTCAACGAAAAAAAGACTCCATGTGCATTGGACCTCTTTAATATTAACTGTTTCATTCTACAACAGCGACGAAATTTATTATTTGTTTATGGACTTCATTTGTTTATTGCCTCTTTTGTTGGAATGATGATAGAATGCATTTTTAAGCAAATAAAAGAAAGGAAATGAAAGAGAAATAAATCAAATTTTCAGAAGTTTTAATGCTTCTACACATCTTTTTATACAACTCACAATCAAATGCATTCTCAAAAGACAAGTACTACCCATTAATTGGTCATTCCAGGCATAATGTTGCATGAACTAGTACGATCATGTTTTATTTATCAATGTTATTTATTTGAATCATTGCCATTAAATAAAATAGTCCATTTTATATTTGTCTAAATAAAAACGAGAATTAATACACATTATGACTGTCCAATTTCTCTCCAACATAATTCATAACAGTGTTTTTTTTATCAAGGGGTCCGAAATGTAGAACTTGCATTTATCAGGTACTGTGTATACCACAGATGCTGAAATAAACAGCCTTTGAGTTAGAGAGAAGTTTTACAATATTCTTATTGACAGTAATAGTGTTTTATGGAGACCAGCTGTATATTTATATACCCAGTACATTATTCATACGCAAACGCAATGAGGAAAGTATAAGCCTTTAAGCTGGTCGCTGTCTTCAGAAGTTATATATATATATTTTTTTTACATTATCCGTGTAGCTTATTTGCGTTTCTTTACCGAGCTAAAGGAATCATCGTACAAAAAAACACAAAAAAAACAAACAAACAAAATGCAAAAAAAAAACTATCCTAGTCGTTCAAATTCTAAAGACTGCACTGACGCGATGTTATTCATCGACATGAACCCTAAGACAATCAATTCTGAATGAATTTTTGTGTGTCACTGAAAATGTAATACTCAAATTACCCAGGATAATATTACATTCTTATACTCTTACTCAGTTGGCCCTTGACTTCGGACGTATATAATTTATTTTAAGCCGTCTATAAGCAAATTTACATGCTCTAACTGAGGAAATTAAAAGTCATTAAAGATGCCCGCAGTATTATATATTCAATAAAAAAATGAGTATTGGAACAAAGACAAATTTCCGATTTATCATATAAAAACTGTCAGATCGACACAAGTAAAATACCACAGGAACAAAGGAGTGATATTTACAAAATTCGGAGCCCGAAGACATGGCCAAAAACAAGAACATTAGACCGCTACAAAGCATAGAAATAAAAACGCGACATTCAAATCTAAGGCACCTACAATGCGAACTCCGATGACACTGAGATTGACATCAGGTGCCCCGGAAGGGTAAGCATGTTAGGCTCTGTTAACAACACCCGTCACTTTGAAAGTGAGTCAAGCACGGAAGTAGTTATAATCGGTATAGTCAAATCCGGGAAGACGTGAATCTAGCTGAAAATGTCCGCTTTCATTTGGGATACTGACACGCCATATCTTTCAATGATGTTGACAGTCATAGAATTTCTTGAGGAATGAAACTAACATAGGCTGTAAAATCTCCGACTTAACAGCTTTTGAGACAGTGTTTGTGCTCTGTTCGAAAAATCATATAGCTTAGATTTATAATATCCATTTTCGTGAATATAAAAACAAAAGATCTAGGTACGTAGGTGTTTCTTTAAGTTCAAGCTCACTGGGATAGATCTGATGTAAATATTTCGGATTATTAAAAGAAAGTACATTGTCTATGTAACTGAAGCTGAAATGTTTTTGTTTTCTTTTTGGAAGCCCTTGCAATAACTTGGCCTCATACGAGTAAAGGAAAAGGTCACCTAAAAGTGGCGCACTGTTAATTCCCATAGGATCCCTATTTAATGTTGGAAAATGCGACCTTCGAATTCGACAAAAATTTTGTTGATAAATATAAAATATTTGATAACTGATAAAAAATTCTAACATTTTGATTATAGCATTCTCGGTTTATTCTTTATTTTAATCAGAGTGACTCTTAACGAAATATGTTTTGTCTTTTCTACTACTTAAACTGCGTTCTCCAGTTTTAATCCAGAAACATTGATGTATTTCATTTGCGATCAATGTTTTCAGTTTATTGTGTTGCATGGTAGTATGATGAATAGAAAAATCCAAAGTTCGAATGCTCTGGTAATGGTTAAGACTGGTTGACGGTAGCTGTTCGAGGAGATCTTTGGAATTTTTACGAATTCACATTTGATTCACGCCGCTCGTGGAGTAAGCTTTACCCCATTTCGTTTCTTTTTCATATTTATCACAGTAATTTTTCTTTCCCTCTCTGACTGCGGTCATCAAAGTAGTGAGGAGCTGTAAAAGAAGTTTAGTTGTGTATCCGGAGACCCCACAGTACATATCTGTTAGTAACGATTCTTATGAAGTTTGGTACCCAATAGATGTAAGAGGGCTGTTTGTATTTATTCACGGCTTTGATGCCAAAGGATGCTTAAACTGAAGTGTGATTTTTTAACAATTTCGTCCCTCGATATTATAGTAGGGGTAAAAAAAGTGTTTCCAGATGAACTGTCTATGCCCATCTCCATTGAAGGGACGCACCAATGCTGAAAACTATCGAAACTCGAAACATATTCTTAAAATGTTTTCTGTAAAAAGTTGTACAGTTGCAGCGTCGGACAGCAATTATTTTAGGCACATGTATAATCTTTTTTTCTTCTGCTACCAAGAAAGCGAGAAGACTACGTTTGGCGACGTTATCTTTTGACGGGACTATCGCGCTATCAGGGACAACATATTTTTGCGTCTGTATGGACATCAACTTCTGATTCTACATCAAAGAGACTAGTGATACACATACCCGGACCTTTGATAACCCTGAACACCTGAAATGGCACTTCTACTAAATGTGTGGTGATTTGACGTTCACTTAGTAAACATTTCGTTTTTGGGTAGTATTTTTCCAACATCGTCGTGATATGGCATCTATATTTCAGAAAACATTCATTATTCAAAATATGTAGGGATTTTGTGAAATTTCTCTCTCAAAAACTAATGCGACAAGGTTTGTTCAACCACTTTTGCAATTGTCATCACAGAAGATTTTCGCCGTCACTATGATTTGAAAGATCGTTACAAAGTCACTATCTAAAACAAGAGACTCTCAAGAGCATGTATCGCTCACCTGGGCCACGGCTGACATATGCAATTGAAATAGTCCCAATGTTTAAGGGCATTATTTTCAAATTTGTTAATAGACATTGATGCTATATTATCATAAGTTAAACTATTTTCCAGACTAGCAGCTATTTTGGGTGGCGTGCAGTTCTCCTGGCCAAGTTTGGATCCAATTGGTCCAGTAGTTTCAAAGGAGAAGATCTTTGAATGTCTTTTCCCATAGGGTCCAATGTTAAAACTATAATCCCCGCTGGCGGCCATCTTGGATATAGTGCGGATCTGAAAAACATTTTTTTTGCAGGGGACCATCTAAGGACTATTGTGGCCAAGATTGGTTTCAATTGGCCCAGTAGTTTCAGGAGAAGATCTTTGAATGTGTTTCCCATAGAGTCCAGTGTTAAATCTATGGTCCCGGCTGGCGGCCATCTTGGATATAGCGCGGATCTGAAAAACAACTGTTTTGCAGGGGACCATCTAAGGACTATTGTGGCCAAGTTTGGATTCAATTGGCGTAGTAGTTTCAGAGGAGAAGATCTTTGAATGTCTTTTCCAATGGTTCCAATGTTAAAACTATGATCCCCGCTGGCAGCCATCTTGGATATAGCGCGGATCTGAAAAACAACTTTTTTGCAGGGGACCATCTAAGGACTATTGTGGCCAAGTTTGGATTCAATTGGCGTAGTAGTTTCAGAGGAGAAGATCTTTGAATGTGTTTCCCATAGAGTCCAGTGTTAAAACTATGATCCCCGCTGGCGCCATCTTGGACATAGCGCGGATCTGAAAAACAAGTTTTTTTCAGGGGACCAACTAAGGACTATTGTGGCCAAGTTTGGTTTCAATTGGCCCAGTAGTTTGAGAGGAGAAGATCTTTGAATGTCTTTTCCCATAGGGTCCATAGTTAAAACTATGATCCCCGCTGGCGACCATATTGGATATAGTGCGGATCTGAAAAACAACTTTTTTGCAGGGGACCATCTAAGGACTATATTGGCCATGTTTGGTTTCAATTGGCTCAGTAGTTTTAGAGGAGAAGATCTTTGAAAGTGTTTTCCCATAGGGTCCAATGTTAAAACTTTGATCCCCGCTGGCGGCCATCTTGGATATAG
>MJUU01017894.1:13008-41714 GCA_002080025.1 Modiolus philippinarum
CCCCGCTGGCGGCCATCTTGGATATAGCGCGGATCTGAAAAACAAGTTTTTTGTAAGGGACCATCTAAGGACTATTGTGGCCAAGTTTGGTTTCAATTGGCTCGGTAGTTCAGAGGAGAAGATCTTTGAAAGGGTTTTCCATAGGGTCCAATGTTAAAACTATGATCCCCGCTGGCGGCCATCTTGGATATAGTGCAGATCTGAAAAACAACTTTTTTGTAAGGGACCATCTAAGGACTATTGTAGCCAAATTTGGTTTCAATTGGCCCAGTAGTTTCAGAGAAGAAGATCTTTGAATGAAAAGTTTACGCCGGACGGACGACGGACGAAAAGTGATGGCAAAAGCTCACCCTGGCTCTAGCCAGGTGAGCTAAAAAGGATATTCAGAGTTAATTGACGAACTGTCATACACCGATACTGACTTAACAGGGTTCTTTTCCGCAACAGTATGGATTGTGCCAAACGCTGAACCGATAATGTTTGCCATGCTAGAGAAGCCTATGATACCTCTATTTGGAGTTGTTTGCAATTTTTGTGCTTTTTCGTAACATTCTTGTTTATTTCTGATTCATTGGATCTTGGCAAATTTTTTTTTTTTTTTTGGTGTTGTTTCCATATGCTGTTCTTCTATATTGCCGGTGTAGGGTTTTTTTAATTTTATATCAATTTTCCTTAATCTGTCCCTTTGCTTCGGTATTCATTGGGTGTTTTTTAATCGAAATAGGTTCAAAGCATTTTTGTCAAAGTTGTACTTAATAAAAAAAAATCATTTTGCTAACTATAAAATTGCCAATATACACAGATAAAAAAACTAAATTGCACGATGGTGTTTAACTTCATAAACAATGTGAACAAGATTCCTCCGCAACGAATGTGAACTTTTGAAAGTGATAGTTCAGAAACTAAATAATTCTGAAATATTTAATTATTTTCTTTCCTTAAAAATACCTAGCTTTATGAGAAAATGTTATTTCAGTCAAATTTTAAGATATTGTCTGTTAAATATTTCTGACACCTTTTATATATAAATCACCATCATCATGACCTTTGATCCAATTTTAAACTTCAACACAGGGTTCCACTTTCTCTCAACCAACAAAATATCCAAGTTTCATTTGATTATGATTTAAAATTTTAAATTTACATCTAGAAACAAAAAACTGAAATTTTTAAACTTTTATTTTTGTCACTTATACTTTGAACTTTGACACCCACTTTCTCCAAAATCGACTAGTTTCTTTTTCTTTAATACTAACTTATATGGCTAAGTTTCATTTGTATTAGATGTAGACTTTTTAAGTAATCGTCCGGAAAACTTTTTTTTAATTTTCGCAGTTTATTTTTTGGTCACAGTGAACTTAAACCTTGTCCTACTTTCTCCTAAATAATTTCAACTCTTACTCTGTAAATATCGAACAATATATTCGTTTTATTTGCATTTGGTTTCAGCTTTTTGGGGAATCGTCCGGAAATCAAACTTGTCTGAAATTTTCGATTTATTTTCGGTCTTTGTGACCTTGAACTTTGGTAAGTGCATCTTAAATAGGTAGTGTTCTTTGTCTCCTAATATTTTGCAATATTGTTTGGATATAGTCTTTTTCAGTTAAGATACAGAAATCATTATTTCCTCGAAATTTTCGATCTATTGCGAGCTTTACCCTTGACATTCTTTCTTCAAAATCGGTAGTAGAGTTTTTTTCCTTTGAAGTACCCTAAAAATATATCAAAGTTTCATTTCAATGTAAACTTTTTTTATATGAAAAAGAAAGGAAATGGGGTAAATGTCAAGGAAACAACATCCCATCTCAAGGTTAAAACGACCCAAAAACAAAGCATCTAAAAACATACAAGCATTTAAGTCAAGAAACCAGATTTTTCTGAAATTTTAAATGTATGGTCTGAATTTGATTTGAATTGAACTTTTGAACCCAAATTTCTGCAAAATTAATGGAGCTCTTTCCCTACCAGTTTCCTCTTAATTGGATTTAAATTCTTTGATCTATCATCTGGAAACCAATTATTGACGTCCACCTGCATTATCGAACCAAACCAATAGCCGAGCTCAATTTGCTGCAAGTCGGCTTATACATCGTCAAAATAAGCAGTTTTCATATATACACTTGGAACCTAATATTGAAGCGAAAAAGGGAAATTTTCAAATCAAATATTAAAAAACAAGGAAACTCAGACACAACACAAATGGGAGAAAACACTACAAAGACGAAACAAATCAGCAAAAATGAACAGGAAAGCCAGTGTGAAACCCACAAATAATCTTGGTATAACGACAAGCGAAAAAAGACAAGTATTAACGTAACAATCACAATTTTTACGTCAAATATGATAAAAGTATGTTTTTCTTTTTAAAAATCATTACAAAAATAAGTTAATGGTATTTTTGGTACAAGTCGCCAAGGGAACAAACTGTATCATTTGCCCTTGAAGTGACAAATGAATTACTGACAGATATATATCTTGAATGGACACGAGCAATTGTATCTCCAATCACTAATTAATTTGTCCCACAGTCATGAAAGTTACTACTCATCCGGATTAAGTGTTTACTTTCAACCATTGTGCAGGATATCTTGCGCATGTGGAATAGAAAAGAACAGAAACTTTCTAACTGGATTGGTTGTTGACATTGACGTCAACTAAAAATCATGTTAACGTGTTAAGAGAACTTACTTGCGTAAAATCTGCGAGCATGATCCATGGGGCCATCAATTGATTCAAATATACACTTAGTCATTAATATGGAATATTTTTGTTGAGAATGCCTGAGATATTAAAGGGCTGTTTGTTTTCAAAATTTCAAATTATCCTTTAACAATCGCTGAAATTCTCATTTAAATCATTCTTGTACACGATGGGCATCGAAAATTGCATTTTTTGGAAATATTTGTACACACAATATTTGATTTAAAAATGTCCCATTTTCACCAAAAAGTGAGTTTCAGAATGAGTTGAAGGAGTGGTCTTACAGATTCGTAGAATCAGAGACTTTCGTACTTCACAGTTAGAAAACAATGTTGAAAGCAAAATATTACTCTTTAATCCACACACTTCCAAACTCCAAATTTTGGCTCAGAAAATACGAATATTCCATATTTATGACCAAGTGTAAATAAACTATATCGCGCACAGGAGGCATTATATTGAATAATTTCATTGTAAAAAAAAACGTTCTTGTGTTTGTACCATCTTCAAATATAACATTTCCAAATTATGTGTATTTGATTCTAAAATTTATGAAACAAAAGGTATCCGGAACCCAAAAATCGAATTCTGTCCAAACACTTTTGGTTTTTTCTTGACATTTTTAAAATGCTTGTTCCTGAAACTACATGGATTTTGCCATAAGAAGGAAATTGTCTTCGAATGTCGTAAAATAATTCATCATAGTCATTCATATATTTTCTAATTTCTTTATCAATAAAAAAAAAATACTGATTTCATTGTATTTCAATTCGTACAGTATGAAACAAATTTCCTCCTGGATCTCTGAGGACAACAGTACATAAGTATTTATTTCCAAAACAATATTTAAAAATGACATTTGGTTCAAAGTAAAATTTTTCGATTGAATCAAACATATATTTGAAATTCCCAGGGAAAATATGTTTTCAGATTAAAATATTCCTTTTCCGATAGTCATTTTACAGGGATTATTGGTGATTAAAAATAAATTATAATTTCCAATCGAAGAAAAAACCTAACATTAGATGCATATAATTCACCACAATTATTCTCGACAATAAAGTTTGTATACGAAACAAAACTTTTTAATCTTACAAGTTAAACATCTAATTATTTCCTTGTATAAATCCATATCAGGGTTGCAAAAACACAAACCAAAACAAGTAAAAAACAAACAAAAAAAGGGAAAAGTTTTAGAATATGACTGAAGATGTTATGGTGTATTTTTAACTATATATTTATAACGAACTAGAATGAAATGCAGAAGCTTGTTTATGAATAACAATGTCAATCAACCTGTTGAGCATGTGACAAGAATTACAGACGACCTCGTGTAAAGGAAAATTGATAACAAATGTATACAATTTAACATATAGATGTTTATTGAGTGACGTTTTGAAGATAAGTGATCTTTTGAACTTTTCCGGCAGACAATAGGGAAACCTATGGGGACTTATTGTGCCCCACTTTTAGCAGATTTGTTTCTTTATTCGTATGCAGCCAGGTTCATACAAGGGCTAGTTTAGAAAAAAGACAATAAGCTACCCAAATCCTTTAATTTCAGTTTCCGTTATTTACCAAAATGAACTCGAAATTAAAGAGACCACTGATACAGCAGCATCAGCATCATATCTGGACCTATACCTCTACATTGACAACTTTGGACGTCTGAAAACATAACTTTACGACAAGCGTGATGATTTCAACTTTCCAATGGTGAACTTCCCGTTTTTGAGCAGTAATATTCCCACATCTCCGGCATATGGCTTGTACATTTCACAACTCATTCGCTATTGCTGTGCCTGTAGTTTGTACAGCGATTTTGTCAACAGAGCGAAATTATGGTCTCAAAAACGTATACATCAAGGATATGTTCAGTCACTGTTGCAATTGTCACTACAGAAGTTCTACGGTCGTCACTACGATTTGACAGACAATGTTTTTATTTCACAAATGAGAACAGATAACTTTGGGTAGATGCCGAGTTTGTTACCGGACTGACTAACGCCTACTGTGACAAAACCGGATTTTTCACTGGCAGTGTGACGGGTGCCACGCGTGGAGCAGATCATGCTTACCCTTCCGGAACACCCGATGATACTCCCGGTTTTCAGTGGGAGTTCACACCGTCAGTCCTTTAGTTTTTTGTGTTGTCTTGTATATCATATCACACTGTAATCTTTTAGTTTTGTCTCCGCTGTTAATGTATGTGGTACCGATTTGTCCATTTACTTTATAGACTATAAAAAGCTTTTTAAACTTCCAGCATGGTACTGTTAGGGGTTCCAGAAGTAACACGTTCCATGGATCTTTATTGGTTTTGTCTAAGCGTTAGAAAATGACATTAACCAATCAGCCACCGAACAGATCTTTCAACATCATATATAAGCTTGCTGTGTGACGGGTGCCATGTATGGAGCAGATCATGCTTACCCTTCCGGAGAACCTGATCATACCTCAGATTTTAATGAGGTTCATACTGCTAGTGCTTTAGTTGTGTGGCTTTCTTGTTCATTTCTGTTTATTTGTTTTGTCTTCTTCATACTGTCTCAATTCGTGTTGGATGTGAATTGCCGTGATCTTGGATTGATGATTTTAGAATTTCCCCTTTCCTCGTTCTTGCGTCGGTGTTCATTTGCCGATGTATTCCATCTGTTTTTACTTTGAGTGTAAAAGGTGTTCGTATCCTTTCGCAGAAAGTATTATTATGAACGTTTCTTTTTCAGTTTTTCCTTCTTAAATATCGATGTCTGTCACTTGACAATAGAAATAAACACAGTACAGAAAACGTGTTTTGTGTTCATTTTTTCATTGTTATGGTACACATCAGGTGACATATGATTTGTTACGCGTCAGGGGACATACATCATACTAGAAATAAGAGCAACCAATCACATTTGATGCCGGTTGGACTTGATTGATCTTGATTGAAAGTTCTGTTCGAAAGTATACACTTAATCCGGACGCATAGCAAGAAAGCATAACAACCCAGATCACAAATAGATGGCTTATTATTGTAATGTGTCTTTTTTCTACTTGTAAAATCCTTGTATTTGTTTTAATCTTTCTGAAGGATCAACTAAAGTGTTTCCAATTCTACACTTTTCAGTAAGTTCGGTATTTTGTTATTTCCTCCCATCACACATCATTTTCTCGGCGCTTTACTAAGCAACTACACATCACAACCACTTGATATTTGGTATGAAGCTTCAGTGTCTCTCCCGTGTGCCATATTGAAAGGCTACTTCTTCTTTAAGCGCTTCACATTTTCATACTTCTACTTTTTTGGGCAGAATAAATCAATGTTATAGATTTCTTATTTCTTCGAATTGTTTTGTGATTTTTTATATGCTTTAACTATATGTCTATCATAATTTTTGAATTCTTTATTTGATTCATAATAAACGACACATCTGGGCACTTATATTTATACAATTGTTGTCGTTGACTTCGATATAAAAATATAAATCAATAAAAATATCAATAACAAATAAATAACAATACGTGAAGGTGATATAACATCTGCATAAAAATTATATATACATAATATCATAATTTATAGTCGCCCTTTTGCAACGTCATCATTTTGATATAAATTGTCATTCTGTGGAGAAAGGTTTTCAAAATATGCAGATGTTTTCGATGAAGGATAGAATTACACACAATATATACACAATTATGTAATCTGAATGTTATAATATGCCGCAAAAATTAAAAAAAAACAAATCGACGTAATTTTATTCATCTGAACAGTCATTGACGTGCTATACCTTCAACATAATATAAACTTTTTAAATATTTTTAAGACATCTTAATAATATAAATATTTTTACAGATTACATTTTGTTTCATAGCACTAGACTATGTTTGACACAATGAATTCAGTAAATGAATAAAAAACAACATTGCATTCGATACGGAAAATATAAAATTTTGGTCTAAATTTTTGAGTATGTAGAATTTCTTCTCTTGCGTTTGACGTAGTAAGCAGCTCCAAATATTGCAGCTATCAAACCCAAAACACCGACACATATAAAAGCTGTAGCTGTTCCACTAAAACTCCCCTTTTCATCGCCTCCAATGTTCTCTAAACCATCACTTTGGTTGGTGTCATCAAAGAAAGCTTCTTTTTGTGGAATAGAAGGGCTGTTTTTGCTTGTGTAGAAATATGGCGCTTCCTAAAATGTTATATAAAATCTTTAACATGTACAAACAGAATATACACAATAATTTACAAGCAGTTGATTTGTGCTTAGGACATGAGCATTTGTACAATGTATATCACCTCTATGTACATAAAATCCTAATATTTGAAAACCCAAAAATCAAAATATGTTTGAGGGCAAATTTAAAAAAAAATATACGCGAAAAGGAAGTAAAAGCAACGTCAACATCAATTCAGGGCAACATCTGTACGAAAAAGTTAAGCGTTAGTTTTTTTTTTTATTTGTTCTTAGTGTTTTTTTTTTTTAATTTCTCTACTTTAGATAAAAGTAGTACGAATTACGAGCCAGCATAAAAGTATGTGACCAAAAGGCTGATGATACCTANCACCTCTATGTACATAAAATCCTAATATTTGAAAACCCAAAAATCAAAATATGTTTGAGGGCAAATTTAAAAAAAAAAGATACGCGAAAAGGAAGTAAAAGCAACGTCAACATCAATTCAGGGCAACATCTGTACGAAAAAGTTAAGCGTTAGTTTTTTTTTTATTTGTTCTTAGTGTTTTTTTTTAATTTCTCTACTTTAGATAAAAGTAGTACGAATTACGAGCCAGCATAAAAGTATGTGACCAAAAGGCTGATGATACCTAAAGACACATCAGTCCCTGTGGCAATGAATACCAATTTACTGATTTTCCGTTCAAGTTGACGTTTCTGCTCTTATGTCTTTTTAATGACGATAAAAAAACAAATCATTTTGAAAAACAGAGACGGAAGAAATTCAGAGCTGATTAATAAACAACCCAGAATGGCTCTAAAGCAATTGAAAATTTGTTCTTGACAGAGCATTGCAAGAGTGAGATGTCACATATAAAGATTTTTATATGCTTACTTTCGATGAATGAAAGTTAGAAAAATATAAATGAATCTCATCTAAACCCGGATCTCATATTTCTTATTTCTTTCATGGAGAACCATAAAGTTGCTTCTTGGTAAACAACGCATGATAAGTAATTGAAAAAAGAAGACAAAATTTGATTACGTTTCATAATACAAAAGATGTTTATTTGTTTCTATTACTGCTCGTTCTTTATATTTCATTGAATTAGTTGTTAATCTGCATTATTTCAAAAAATTACCTCGCTTGGGCATTCTACCGGAACGTCTGGGGTCCATTCTGTTCTTTTTTGTCCAACGGGTTCGATCTGTTATCAGAAATTAATTAATTAATAAATTATTATTGTAGCGTGTTTGATTGGTATAAATAACATGCCAGGAACACATATTCCTTTACCCCAAATAAAAGAAGATAATGTAATTGATTCACGTTGTAGTATAATAAAAACAATTTTCAGCTTTCGTGGATTTGAACAACTCTTCTTTATCCATGTAAAGCAAAACAGAACACTTTTACCATGAATTAATAGCCTTTTTGCAGTAATTATGTCTACTTATATATTGGTTAAAGAGTATGCTTCATGAAGGACTTAGTCAGGAGTTGCTGTAAATTAAGATTTATTGATAGCAATTTGCAGTGCAGATCAATTAAAACATTTGGAAACAAAACCAGAAGCTCACATGTGAACATGTATCGCTCACCTGATGGCAACTGATCAAATAACATTTCCTACAGGGTTTATCGATTAATCTAAAGTCAGTCATCTAGTAGATTACTGTCATAGAAAATTGCCTAGTTATTATCAATTTGATGTATGAAACGGTTTTCTAGAAGTAACATTATAGAACATTTTCCCATGGATTTCTATTTTAAACTGTACTCGCTGGTGGCGACCATTTTGACTGGAACCAATATACAAGAATTCGTAGATGATCATCAAGTTACCATTCCTATTTAATATCAACTTGGTTTATGAAACCCTTTTCAAGAAATAGCAATTCTGCCATACTGTCTAATGTTTAACAAAGATCTGCAGTTGCGGTCATCTTGGATTTATGATATGATTGGTACTAAAATCCTTAATTTGTTTAATGACCATCATGCTACCATGCCTAGTTAACATCAACTTCATGTATGAAACGGTTTTCAAGAAGTTACAATTTAATACGTTTTCCCAAACGGTCATTTTTTTCCAGTAGCACCCATCTCTATCTCAAATCGGTTAAGAAATAAAAGACAAAATGAGTAAAATATAAAAAAGATTGACAAATAAAGGACAATAACTCCTACATGGGTATTTAGATTCTTGAAAGTTCCCATGTGGATAGATCTTGGTATGCTGAATATAGTTGCCATTGCAAGTTCACTTTTATCTGTTATAGTTTTTTAAATATAAAATAAAATATATAAAAAAAATTAATATATTTACGGAAAAGGGGCAAAACTCAAAGAAAGTTTTCTTATTTTCTTCAAAATTGCAGGGCAGATAGATCTTGCCATGCTGATAATTTTTGTTACGTGTCAGATTTTTATGTCTGTTATGGTTTTTGACTTAATTGCAAAAACAGCAATTTATCCCTAAGGTCTGTTTCATTCAACAGCGGTCATGTTGTTTAGTCTTTTGAAATAGCATACCATGGTGATATATCAGGCTAAGTTTGGTAACAATTGCTTCAGCAGTTTCAGAGGAGAAGATTTTTTAAATTGTTGACGATCGACGGACGGATAAAAGACGGATGAAGGACGCAAAATTATGGCAAAACTCACATGGCCTTTAAGGCCATGTGAGCTAAAAAAACAAAAGATATAACCAAAAAGCAATTATTCCCACTATGTGTATATATAGTTAAATAATAAGAAAACGTATGTTCTACTTGCAAATGTATATAAGTCAATCGATCAACTTTATATAAAGCGTTTCAAGTTGCACGCTGCTGATCCTTTAGCAATGAATTACACTCAAACTGGTGCTATTGGTCATTTTTAACTTACTAGAGACTTTGTCTAATGTCCATTTAGTCAATACCCTTTCATCTTATTTTGATGTCTGTATAAATCGGCTAAATGTGGCAAACAATAAGACCCCGTCTGATACGAGGTAATCTTGTTGGATCATGTATTGTATGTTAACGCTTTTAAAAGCTAACTGTATACCGAAGTTATTGTGATTTAGTTCCTGCATATGGTCATTTCGACAACTTATGTTTCTTCAGTGTAGTTCAAATCAAAACACTTGGTAAACATTAAACCAAAACATGTAACAAGTGTGGACCCAAACTGATGTCTCGCCCGTCCCTTCATGGTCGCAAAATTGATGTGAATTCTAAAACTGACTAAAACAGACAAATAAACATATTCGCTAGACTGTGAAATTAGGATAAGTGACAAGAGCAATAGAGCAGAATGTTATGAATCTCCAAAAACGAAAATATCAGTGACCACTGATAGATACTGAAAAACCAAACAGTTTATTAGACCGTGAAAATGAAGTCAAGGGCTAAAGCCAAACAGCAGGCCGTCATGTTCCATTTAAGACAAACCCAAACACCAAATATTATTGACCTTACATTAATAGATACTGGGAAACTTAACATGATCACTGGACCGTGAAGTTGAGGTCACAGACAAGACCAACCTATATACCAAATATCGTTGACCTACCACTTATAGTTACTGAGAAAATGACAAAAACTTGCTCATTAGACCGTTAAATTGAGGTCAAGGACAAAAGCCATATGACAGACTGTTATGTACTATTCAAGACCAACCTATATACCAAATGTCATTGACCTACCACTTATAGTTACTGAGAAAATGACCTTAACACAAAAACTTAACATGCTCACTAGACCGTGAAANTGAGGTCAAGGACAAAAGCCATATGACAGACTGTCATGTACTACAAAAGAACAACCTCCATACCATATATCATTGACCTACCACATATAGTTACTGAGAAACTAAACTAAGCATAAAAACTTAACAAGTTCATTGGACCGTGAAATTGAGGTCACAGACAAAAAACATATAGCAGACTGTCATGTACTACTCAAGACCAACCTATATACCAAATATCATTGACCCATCACTTATATTTATTATGAAACTAAACTGAGCACAAAAACTTAACATGTTCATTGGACGGTGAAATTGAGGTCACAGACAAAAAACCATATAGCAGACTGTCATGTACTACTCAAGACTAACCTATATACCAAATATCTTTGACCTACCATTTATAGTTACTGAGAAAATGACCTTATCACAAAAACTTAACATGAAAGTTTACGCCGCCGCCGCCGTCATACTTTGTACGCATATGTCTCGCTTTCCGCGCCATTCGTCGCGGGCGAGACAAAAAACCTCTCAAAAAAAGAACAAAAGCCAATGAGCTCTAAATTGTTTTCCAAATCCGTTAAGTACAGGGCTTTCCACGAGGGAGATACTAGTTAGTTTTTAAACAGAACTGGAAAAAAACTAGAGCTGTTGCCGAGTGGCAGCCTGTTATAACCCCCGCTAACTGAACCCTGAATCAATATGGCAAGTGTAAAGTTTCTATGGACACAATACAGTTGTGGACACGGTATAAATGTGGACACTATACAAGTATGGACACAATGATATACCTCCCCTTTTCTCCAGAAAATATTCAATGATGAAATATTTGCCCTTCAAAATTTCGAGCAGCAATCATATAACTTCATGCACATCTTCCGGTGGTGTACTACAAATATGTCACATAAAATCAAAATCCAAGCAGCCGTTCAGGAGAACATGCGCTGACAAAGTTCGTCCCCAGAACTTTTCCAGAAAATACTCAAAGTAAATTTATCTCCCCTTCAAATTTTCGGGCAGGAGCCATATAACTTCATGCACATATTCAGGGGGTGTACTACAACTGTGTAACATTTCATCAAAATCCAAACAGCTATTTAGGAGAACATGCGCCGAAACGGTTCGTCCCCCTTTTGTTAGATAACATTCGAAAACGAATTATCTCCCCTTCAAAAATTCAGGCAGCAACCAAATTACTTCATGCACATCTTCAGATGACATTCTACAACTGTGTAACATTTCATCATTATCCAAGCAGCCGTTTAGGAAAACATGCGCTGACAAGGTTAATTCCCCTTTTTGACAGATAATATCCCAAGGCGAATTATCTCCCCTTCAAAATTTCGGGCAGCAACCATATAATATCATGCAAATCTTCAGATGGTGTACTACAACTGTGTAATATTTCATAAAAATGAAAGCAGCCGTTTAGGAGAACATGCGCTGACAAGGTACATAGACGGACAGACGGACGGAGGGACAGACAGACGGACGGACGGACGGACAGGGCGATTCCTATATAAAAATTAGATAAGTTTCCAAATAAAATCAGTTTTCTGGCCAGTACCGAAGTAATCGCTACTTGGCTGAGATGAAGATTGGGGATTGAAAAGATTTTGATGGTGAAACATATACCCACAGAATCAGCAAAAAAAAGCATTAAGGAATATAAAATTCCCCAATTGCATGTATTTAGCTCAGTTCCATTAACCAAAAGATTTCTCGATAACGGGACTTTGGAATACTGAGGAAATCTGAACATGTACTCATGTAGTATTTTGACTTTTTAAATCTATCACTGTCCTTCCGTCAGCTGGAAAGTCAAGAGAAAATCGTAGTATCTCATATAATGAATGGATAACATCATTATTGGACACCTTGGAGTTTTTTTTTTAGTGCTTACCTAATTAGTCTCAGTAATGACTATGGAGCAAATAAGCTTTCTTTGACTTGAGCTGTATTTTTCTGAGAAGAGTGTGCAAAACTACGATATTTTGGTTTTCATGATTTTCATACATTGTGGTACCACTTTAAGTGTCAAAACATAAATATAATGTGTGATTTTAAAAAACGATTTCATAGGTTCCAAGCAACATCTTATTAATTTGGTAACATAAAACTGATCTAAAATAAACTTACCATATTGTCCCATAAAGCGTAAGCAGCTGACTGCTGTCCAAGTTGACTTAGATGGAAACAATCAGGTGAAAAGTAACTCAGATCTACGGAACCGTCCTTCTGTGAAAATTTAAAATGGCTAAATATAACTTAGCTAGAGCAGTTATCATTTATAATGTCCATTTACAACGATAAGCTTAAACTGGTACTTTTGTTCAACCAAATGAGATTTGCAAATTAAGGTTCCGTGTCTTAGATGTATTTTTATCAATACGTCGGCAGACGACAACAGAAGCAAAAAATGAGAAAAGGGGTTAAACTTAAATCTAAAAAAACCAAGGCAATTCATATTAAAAATAAACTAAGACAACCTAACACAGCCAAAACAAATACTAAGTAAGCAAATATACCCCAAAAAGCCACAAAACTAAAGTACTAACAGTATGAACCTCTACAAAACCCGGATGTATCATCAAGTGCCGTGGATACATGTTCTGGCCATTTCTGCCAATGAAAAGTCCAGTTTTGTCACAGTTTACCTGGATCTTTTTAAAGATGTCTTTTTTCATTTGTGAAATAGAAACATTGTAAAGATCAGTCAAACTATGGTAACGACCGTAAATCATCTACAGTGACAATATAAAATAGTGATTGAACATAACCTTGGAGGATAAGTTTTTGAAACAGTATTTCGCTCTGTTGACAAAGTCGTTGACAACAGGTACGGCAATAATGGATGAGTTGTGAAATGTAGATGCTATATGCCGAGTTTGTTGGAATATTACTGCTCAGAACGGTGCGTTCACTATTGGAAAGTAATAATCATCCGGCTCGTTAAAGATTTGTGTTAAGGCGTCCAGAGATATCAATGTAGAGGTAAAGTCCATGCATGATGCTGATTATAGTGAATCAGTGGTTTCTTTAATTTTGAGTTCATTTGGGTATAGAAGATGCAGATTATCCTTAAATTGGGGCTTGTCGAATGAAAGAACATAATCTATTTACGGAAACTGAAATTAAAGGACTTGGCTAGCTTTTGTACTTTTTCTGTAATAGCTCTTGAATTAACCCGGCTTCATATGAATAAAGAAATAAATCGGTCAAAAGATGCCCACAATTAGTCCCTATATATATCCCTATCGTCTGCTGGAATACTTCTTATCCAAATTCTAAAGATATGTTTTCAATTAAAATTTCAAGAATAGCATTGAGATGGCATCCTCCTCTTTATACTTTTTGTTTGAATCGGTGCTGCGTTTAAAAAAATATGCCCCATTTTTACCTGGTACCCCAGTATGAATTTTTATCTTGTTTCAACTTTTATAGTATGATGTATTTAATCCTGGAGTGTCTCATAAAGCAAAAGTAAAAAAATAATAAATTCTGACATTTTTCTTTTATGAAAATCACTTCATACTGAGAAAAAAAAACAATGTCAAAAACTAGATTTTCCCGTTACCTATATCCCCCTCCTTCCAGAAAATTAGTATATACTGATTCTTCACAACAAAAATAATAGAGATCTAGTTTTCTTTTTTTTTGAATTTATACTAGAATTTATCGTCTTGTTAAAAGTAAAATACTAAGCACTAGAGACATTTACTTTTAAACTAGTAATATTCAAGTAGAAAAAAGGTGAAATATGAACATAAATAACATATCGTTATTAATTGATCTGTACAATGTTCACTTTAAAGCCGCTCTTACACTACAACGTATATAACACAAACGTATGAGGAACGGATGAAAATCATTTTTGTACGGTAGTTAATATTTTTGTTCGTTCACGAATTACTTTGAAAACGCACAAACACCGGAGGTCCACAGTAAGTACAACGTCATGCACAGTCTTGCTACCGAATAAACCGAACTCTCACCGAACTGACAACGGAACCCTACCGGACGAGCACCAAATAAAACGTATTTATAACGGTAACATACTGGACGAGTACCGAATAAAACGGACTGTTAACGAAAACGCACCGAACGAGCACCGAGTAAAAACGAATTGAATGGGTACACTATGTAAATCTATCGATTTTAAAAAACGATACCTGTCTTTTGACCGCTCAACAACTTATTGTACACATATACTCATTACGGCGTGTTTGACCAATAAAATTCATTTTCCCAACATGTTACCGAATAGAAAGGCAAGAGAATGACCTAAGAAAAAACTGTCGCGTTAACCTCCTCCACAAAAGACCGAAGGCGAAAATGTCAGTAACGATACTCAAGACCCTAGATCGGATTAAAGTTATACAGTCTCTATAGTAGCGGATGCTGCTTAACACATAAAACGTTTTTAATCGGCGAGAAAACGACAAATTTATGAATTTGATGTTTTGAGTATAGGTCAGAATAATGTTACAATATAAATACAACTGAACAAACACTGCATACCTCTTGCAATTACTAAATTAAATAAGCAACTTTAAATAAAATAGTGTACAGCACCTTCTATTGGATGAACACATAATAAGTTGTAAATTCGTTTTAAGCAAAATAAGAATTGTAAAAGTGGGCTATATTTTAAAGGGTAAAAAGGACAAAATATACAAAGGAAAAAATAATAAAAGACCAGTTAAAAATCAGAAGAACGAATAGAAATTATGGCTGAAATTATTGGCCTAATGGCTTTCAACTATGGGGCAACTGGATAAATTATGTTACTCTTCAGTGGTTCAAGTTTCTCTCGTTTTGGCAGGACCGTCATTTTAGTTTTCCGCCCGAATGCCTCATAGTTGATGCCATGAGGTCGAAAATTTGGGCCTTTATTTCCTTGTGATTTTTAGATGTTTTTCTTTCTTTCTTTTTTTTTTATATTTTGTTTTGTGCTATTATCTCCTTTTACTATTCTTATTTTGTTTATTACATTTAATTTTCGTCATTGCACAACATAAATTTTTATAAATTCGTTTTATTCGGTGCTCGTCCGGTTGGTTTGCGCTGTAAGTCCGGAACTTGAACGGTTTATCCGTTATCTCTTCGGTAAAAGTCCGTTTCACCAATTTAATCTACCGTACATGAACGGATGCAAGACGGACAAGTAACGATTAAATAACGTATATACAACGCATGAGAACGTAAACTTACTGTACATTCACCGGACATTTTGTGCGGTATATGTCTGTTCCAAATTTTGAACATGTTCAAAATTTTTCACCTCACAAAACGGACAGCACCGCACTTTTACCGTATTCACCGGATAAAGAACGGACGACAAACGTATATGAACGGAGACGAACGGATATAATTTATTTTTATATGTTCGGCGTTCGTTTGCGTATACGGTGTAGTGTAAGAGGGGCTTAAAGACTCGAGTGTAAGTAACTTAGCATAGCAGTGTTCACTGTAACTAATCGGAACTACAAACAAAAAATGTTTCGTCTCGATGTTTTCGATGTTTTAAAACAAATAATGGCAACACTTGCTAGTGTCCTACATAGTTTAAAGATGTGCAGCGTGTATGTCGTGTTCTGTTGAAGTATTAATCTGGTTTTTCGTTACCCTTAGCACGTGAAAAATCATTTTGTATTATCGTTACTAATATTGTAGATATAAACATTTTCATGTGACCGATATTGACAATTTCACTGAAAAATATTTAAATATTATGTGTTTTTTTTTCTGAAATGAAATTCCTGTTTTTTTTTTTTCAATTATAACAGCACATTTATACTAATATTTCAACTTCGCTCAAATAATTTAATTTAATCTTTTAATTTTGATAAACAGTCGCTTAAGAGAAAAGAAACTAAATACTAAGAGTCCGGTTTCATCCAGTCTAAGACTCCGGTTTCGCCTAGTCTAAGACTCCAGTTTCGTCTCAGTTATAATAGAAAAGAAATCTATTTCGACTTTTTTAAAGATTAATAAAAAAACATAATTATAAACAAAGAATTTTTTTACGTTGCTGCTTTACAAATTTCTTTGGGATAAAAGTAGTCAGAATTTAAAACGCAATCTTAATAAAATCTAAGGGAGCAGTGATTCTCCTTCCGACTTTTAAAAATAGACTAAAGGTTTATGTTTGCAGGTCCCCCAGATTACTAAAGAGAGGATGTAAGAAAACTTAATAGGTTACACACAAGGTTACGGCATTAAAAGCTGATCATAAAGAGTAAATTTAGTATATGACGCTTCATGCCATTATGGAGCACCATATGAAGATGCAAATCACTTTTTTCCTGAATGTCCAAATTATCAAATTCAAAGAAATGCCCTGTTTTCAGACTTAAGATATATTGATCTAAATATCGAAACCATATTATTTGGCAATGACAACTTGAATATTCGCATGCCTTCAAAATTTGTTGAAAAAGTCAGAAATTTTTCATGAACCAAACAAAACGATTTCAGACTGGTCAATAGAATCTACATTCTTTTCTTATTTTCTTTTTTTTCCCATTTCATTTACATTTCTGCTTTTCTTTATTTTTATTTCTATTTTCATTTACATTCTCGTCTATTTAATAAATGATATCTTTACATTATTGTCAGACAGTCTATTATAATTAACAAAGTTTGTTTTTTATATCTTATTAATAAATACCTTGAAATTCTTTAAAATTGTGGAATTTGCAATCATTATTTAGGTCATTTATAAGTTAGACCCTATTTTCTGTCCATACTGTTAAAAAACAGTATGATTTCTAATTGTAGTACTCTGTTATGCTTAAATATAAATTTGAATTCTTGCACCAGACCTATATGTTGGAATCAAATAAAAGATACACCTGTGAATGTTGATTTATTTGGCTTATTTTGAGGCCAAAATTAATTGATTAGAATGATCCTTTGAATACTGTAAAAGAGCTAATGTTCGTTGTGTTCCAATTTGCATTGATTTCTTTGTTACCTAAAAGAAATAAATGATTTTTCGGGGAACAATAAATTGGCTATTGTTTCTATACCCATATATTAAAAAATAACATTCAAACGATTGTAAAAGATGAAAATATGATATCATTATAACTTACTTTTCTTGGTACCGGTGTTTTAGAGAAGAAAGGTTGATCTACTACAGTAAAGTCATCCCTAGTGTCATATCGTCCTGACTCGACCAAATCACGTACACCCTTTTGATATTCATGCACAAATTCTTCTAGTTCTTCTTTGTTAGAGCCAGGGAATGCACCACACCGACATATAAAACTATACGGAACAAAAAAATATTCTATATATACTTACTAATTGTGTTCATGGGAGATTTCGGTAATACCATCACAAGATAAAACAAACGCATCCAAAATCATTTTACGACGGAACATATTCTATCTCAAGGCACACTCAACAAATATATTCAAAAATACGGTTGCTAGGTAGAATTCTTAAAATTGTCCTGTCATTGAGAGTTGCGACAATTTTTCCAAAAATTACAATCAAAATTGTTTGCAATCGTTTTCTAGGAAACGGTTTATTTCACTTTAACGAATTTAAACAGCAGGCCTGCTAAGCAGAATTCATAACAATATCCTGTCTTTGAGACCTTATTAAGATCCAAAACTTTTGCAATCTAGTTATTGAAAATGACGGTTTAGCTAAAACATGTTTGAAAATATGATTAAATTGCTAGAATTTCCGAATATAATTGATCTTTGAAAGTTTAGGAAATCAACCAGAGTTGGACTCGCATTCAAAAAGTCTATTGATATCTTCAGACTATATGCAACAATTCTACAAGAAAATTAAAATCCTAAATCTGGAAATACGGGAGGAGTTTAAGTCACATGTAAATCCTTTGGGCCTATTGTTTTTTCGTCTGCATATTATTTATTGTGTATTATGGAAGTAAACAAAATACTCACAAATGAATTGTATTACAAATAAAACCTTGATTTAACGAAGGTACAAATCCAATGTCTATAACTTCCACAAGATTAACAAATGCTCGTGGTACCTCAGCATGCAAAATATCCAGTGCTTCTCTAACATATCCAACGTATTTCTCTGCGCTATAGAATGTCTGGAATAAATATTGTATTCTCGAAAAAGGCAACAGCATTTATATCCAAGTATATCTTTTAAAAATATTACATAAAATGTATCAAATCACATTACGCTAAGGGACCCCTTCTCTCAAAATATTTTGAAACTAGTACTATTCTTAAGTCTATATGAATTGTTTTGTTTTAATCGTTATACTTTTTTAATGATTGCAGTTTCTGAACACAGTCATATCCAATAATTAATCAAATGAATTATCTTCATCTGCATTGATGCCTTTTGTACCATTAAGCTACGTTGACTTATAAGACTACATAAAACAGAGGTTTATGTCGCACTGAATAGATTACTCGTGTCTTTTAAGTGTTTACTATGACTGTACAAAAAAAAACAAAATGTGGCTCATTGCTTTACATAAACCATGCAGCAACAAAAACATAAGTCAAGAATATTTCCCAAAAGTTTTGTTTGCTGTTTTAGTTTTTTTTTATTGATTGACTGTGATTTGATTAGTGTTGATTTTCACAAGGTTTTTAGTTTTATTTTTCTTACCCTGTCATCACAATAAGCACAAAGATCATTTCCCCCAATAAACAGTGTAATAACTTTCCAGTCATTTTCAAAATCCACGCCTTCTTTTCCCGACTTCATTCTCTCTACAAGTTTTCTCGCTTGGTATGGCATATTGCTGAAATAAAATAACATCTGCTTTTATTAATACTGAATGAAATTTCTTTCATAACTTGCCTTAATTTTGACGCCATACTAAAAAGTTTATTTACTTCCCGTCATCAATAATAAAAGCTTCTTCTAAAGAAGAAAAATAAAAATATTGGACGGCTTTTGTATTTTGTTTTTGTGAATCAATTATAGCTACATTAATAATTTCAAACTATAAATTTCATAATTTTTGATGACTCAACAAAAATCCTTGAAAGAACTACCGGAGAATGTATGAAATGCAAGATTCAATGAAATATATTAATATTATATACAAAATTTAAAAAAAAAGTATTTTGTGCATCAATGCTTAATTTGTTGATGTCACATCTATATGACAGTTTATTGTCAGCACAGCAATAAGTGCTTATTTTTGTTCAACTTACCTTGCTTCATCTCCAGGGTTTGCAATATTAAGATGTGAATTTTTCCATCTGAAAGTACCAAATCCGGTAGAAAATCCGATAAGGTCTGGATTATAAACCTTCAACATGTCTGTAAATAAATAAAGAATGCTTTGTTTTGGGTAGTTTTAGCCTGGATATGGGATGTTGTCTCCTTGACATTTACCCCATTTCCTTTATTTTTCATATAGAGTACTGTTACTTTTACTATCATGTTGTAGCAAGTTTCCTTATACAGGTATTGATGTCTGCATGTATTATATATAACGAGTTTTGAAGAAATCAATAAATTCCGCGTACAGAAAGTGTTCTTCAATTTCCATTAACAACTATACAAAAGCACATTTCCATTTGCTTTATCTTACCATTTATTTGTAGCTTTTTCTGCCCCATTTTCATTTAATCCATATCCCTTTATCCTCGTTTAAGATGTATCCTCATCATACTTGATCTGTATCTTTTTTTTTATTATCTAGCTTATATTGTCAAATGAGGATCATTTAATTACAGAAACTCATATGATACGTTAAATATATTTCGTTATTATACTTTCCAATTTCGTTAAAATGCTTGATTTGTTTAAGTCAGGAGAGTCTCTTCATTTGCAGACAATATAATAGTTCTGAAATTCAGTGCAGTCACAATAAAATTCAATATATAAAAATTAGCTACACCGAATCAGGAATTTCAGGACTATCTCCTCTTTCTGTTCTCTAAGACACTTCGCTTTATATGTCACTTGTTAATTTAGCATTTTCTTTATTGTAGAAATTAAACTGAATGCGATTTTTTTCTTTGGCTTTATAAGACAATCTCTTTGAAACTTATTTTTCATATTTCTACTGTGTGTACATAAGCCAAGATTTACATACTCGGAAATGTAATATGTTTGTCGACAGTCCCATCTCCACCACCACTGCAAAATAAGAAAAAAAATCTGTTGCTTTTGACTTAAGCCAGATACACTGAAAATGCTACTTTTATTTTTAAGCCAGAAGTACTGCTCCGTTTAATTATAGCCAGATTATTGATGCTGCCTGATTTTTCACGGTACTGACAAATGGTAATTGTATACTTTATATATATTACATTCAATGCGTGATGCTGTTTACATCAATCAGCATTTGAACCAAAATCAAAATCAGTGATGCTTATGTCTTTCTTGTTTTGTTAATTGTGTCGAGTCTGAATATAGATAAATCACGCGTTTCCTTACTTCAAAAGTGAAAGAAGCATCCAAAATACTAGTAAATAAGATTTGGATTAGAATGAATACATTTTTTTATATTGTCTTCAACAAATTCCTCTTGTCAGAGCCATTTACATAAAGTGGAGGGTTACATTCTACATAAAATTGAGGGTTACAGTGGAGGGTTACATTTTACATAAAGTGGAGGGTTACATTCTACATAAAGTGGAGGGTTACATTCTACATAAAGTGGAGGGTTACTCTATTTACGGATTACTTATAATTTTGTCTTGTTTCACATTGTATTTTTTACATCCGTTGTTACTTTTCATTTATTTTTATTTTTTATTATTATTTTTTTTTTTGGATTACTATTCCTTTTTTCTTTCAAATTGTCTTTGCATTGTTACGTTCTTTTCTCTCAGTTTTAGCTATTGGTATTCGTAACATTTACAATTGCTTTTTAATTTCGATATTCAAAACGAAGTCCTAATGCTATGTTCGACTTCATGAATGAATTTCACTTTATGCATGATATATTTTCTTTTCTTTTTTACCTTTGCCAAATTATATTCCTCATGACATTCTTTCACATTTGTTACTATTTTTTGCTTTACACATCCCATGTACAGTTAGACGGAATTATGGTATGTGTTTCTGGTGAAATATGTCAAAATTGTTGCGGTTATAATATCTTTATTGTTAAATTACCATTTGTATAGAAGTTTAGTTAAATAATACAGTAATAGATAAATCTATACAGATATGGAGTAAATCCATATCTACTAAAAGATATATACGTTTCATCGCATCGAATTTTTCCAAGTGGATTAAGTTGTTTTCTTTTTCGAAAAACAGTCGAAAGATTGGTCAGATTGTTTACTAGTAAATACACTCCATAACGATATTGCAAACTGATGATATATGTATTTACCTCCATGAAAGGCCTCTGTCTTGTATGAGCAGTCCAATGATAGTCTTAGCTTTAACTCCAGTTCCAGCCTATAATTAATTGGTATTTACTTGAACTTTACTGTGATAATAGTGATAACGAAAACTGTTTTCTAGCTTTAAATGTCTAATTACAGTACTCTAACTTTAGACCAAAATAAAAGTCATAATGACGATAAAAATTACATGTATTACAATACACAAGAGGGAAGCTGTCAATGTGACAGCAAACCATGTTTTCTTTTTCATGGCCATTGTATCTTACCCCACGATCAACCCTGAATATCTGAAATAAACACTTTTTAATTTAATGCTTAAAATTTAAGCTACCTATAGATTACTGCTGGTGGCACACAGGCATTACTGAAAAAATATTTGGTATTAAAAAGTTGAACCACTTGTATTTTTCGCATCAATAGCAAAAAATTATTTAAACTACTATGCACAATTTACTTGTAAAATAAAAATACTGCATGAAGAGGTAGCCAGACAGATGATGTATTCTGTTTAAAGATACATTTGACTAAGTTTAACAACTGGCATTCTTGGCATGACTTACAAAAATATCATTAAAACACCATGAAAATTTCTGATTTATGTACAACTGACCAGCAAAATGAAAATTTCTTATATTTTTTGGAAACTGTAAAGCTTGTGCTCTGTAGAAATCTTGAAAATTGTAGACGATTTCTCCGGAAAAACGGGATACTAATATTTTGGGCATAAATTATCAAAAATCAAAACTCAAAGTCCCATGCACATCTCTGAAATATTAACTTTTGGTAAGCAAAACTGAAGTGAACTTCTTGCCTTGATAACTGTATAAAATTTGCTACGGAGAAATTCGGTAAACTGTCGGCAGATGTACGTCTCTAACAACTATTTTTTTTCGGCACATTGATTAAAGTACAAAGTACACTGAGTGTTTTATTTATTTTTGTAATGTTTAATACTAGATCCATTTTACTGATATTTCATAATACATACCGTTCGTTTTAAATGTGAATGTACATTCTAAAAAAATCATTTTTCCAAAAAGGGTAAAATAAAGAAGGAAAAACTCACGGTTAGAGAATCGCCTAATGATGCAACAACTTTAACATCATACGGAGTTAATTCATGGACTGAAAACAAAGATGAAATAGATATTTGATTTCACAAACGATATGCTCTTTAATTATTGACATGAAAGTTCATAATATTTAGAAACCACAAATATTTAATTGGAAACAACCTGCCTCAAATAAAAAATGTCGTAGCAAATAACAAATTTACGGAAGTCCGTTCGTGCCAGGCGGTGTTTTATTTTGATCTCGTTATAACGACTTAGTATCTCGTTATAACGACTTAGTATCTCGTTATAACGACTAAGTATCTCGTTATAACGACTTAGTATCTCGTTATAACGAATTAGTATCTCGCCAAAACGACCAAAAAGAGTTAGCTAACCAACTGAACGAGTGCCTTTGTCATTGAACCGATAAAAAGACCACAAGAAACAAATAAGAGGCTCTCAAGAGCCTCTATCGCTCACCTGGAACCTGGTGCTTAAACATTCGTTCAACTATTTTTTTCCACAGACAGCAATATACGGCAGAACACGAACCTGTCAGACAGAGTTTCTAAAGGGTCACATGCAAGAACTAGTGCGACCTCAAGTTCCCATAGGGCCACATGTTGAACTATGTTCCCTTGTTGCAGATTTGACCACCGACGCAAATTTTCAAAAAGACCCATCTGAGGACCTTTGTGTCCAAGTTAAGATCCAACTAGTCAAGTAGTTTCAGAGGAACAGATCTTTGAAACTGTTCCCATAGGGTCCAATTTTAAACTATGCTTCTCGCTGGCAGCCATCTTGAATTTAGTGTGGACCTGAAAAACACCATTTTTGTAGGGGACCATATAAGGACTATTATGACCAAGTTTGGTTCCAATTTTCCAAGTAGTTTTAGAGAAAAAGATCTTTGAATGAGTCTTTTTATAAGGTTCAGTGTTACGCTATTATACCCGCTGCATGACGGTCGTCTTGGTTAAGGTACACTGTTTTTACAGTGACCATCTTAGGACTATTGTGACAAAGTTTGGTTCCAAGTGGCCAATTAATTTCAGAGAAGATCTTTAAATGAAAAGTTTACACCGGACGACGGATGGACAACGGAAGTGATTACAAAAGCTTATAGGTGCAAGGCCACAAATAAGAGGTATAAAAGACAAATGTACAGAATAAAAGACAAGGTAAAATAAACAAATAAAGACAGTTCCAACAAATTTTGACTTTATGGCCTACAACAAGACCAGTGCAATTGGGTAGGGCAATTCTGGTCCCGTAGTTGAAGGTCGTATGTTCGAAATGCTTCATTTTCATCTTTTGGTTTAGTTTAGTTTCGGATCCATTCCAATTGTCAATGAAGCCGTTAAATATATGCTGTAAAAGAATGTTTTTGTCAATGTAGCTGTTCTCATGGGTACTAGCGTAACGCGGGAATCGGGATTGTTCGAAAAAATTGCACGGGCTAGGTTAGAATAAATAACTTTATTAATGCATGAATATATTCATGACACAGGAACTATAGAAAAAACCCATGAACGGGGAAAAGCAGCTTCTTTCAGAGTGCTTCTCAAAAAGGAAGGTGGAATAAAAGACTTTGCAATAAGAACCTTTATCTATTTTACACACAAAGAAAAAATCAAGAAACGAAACTAAAATACAGAAATGAACCGAAACGAAACGGAACGAAACTGTTTCGTTTCTTGAATTAGAAAATATTCATAGGATACTTACTAAAAGAAGAAACGAAATCGTCCCGTTTCGTTTCTTTTCGTTCCGTTACACGTTTTAGAATCACCCTTCAAGTGATGTTTTACAAACTTTCTGTGAAACTGATGTCAATGGCATACCCAAAATGATATAGGACAAGAACCCGTTTATTAGCATCCCGGAACGCATGATTTTGCTATTTGTAGTAAATGTCATCGTGCTCAGAATTTCATCCCGGATTACTTATTAAACTTTTTACCCAAAAGCTTACTTTCTAGTCTGTAATTTTGAGGCATAGACTGATAGCTCTTTCCTCTCTTTTTTCATCTTTTATTTCCTAAAGGTCATGTGTAAATTGATAAAACATGTGCCAAGTCACCGTGATTAAGAATCCAAAAAAGTCATACAGGATTTATTGTTCTTTGTTTACCAAAAACTGCGACTTAGCCAGAGGAACAAAACTTGACCACAAGTTTCTATTCTGATAGTTAGTGAACATTTTAGCAGAAGAGCAAGGGCTAAAATCTCATATTTTTATATACTTTAAAAAAATGTTGACGGACGGACAGACGGACAATGCCTTACAAATATCAGCAATTTTAAAGTTAATAAACCTTGTAAATCTTTGGCGATTAAGAAGAAAATTTTATTTGTTACATAAGTTTTCTATTTTTGAAATGAGTGTTTACATTTGGGTGGAAGAAACATGTTTAAGAGGTAACTAAGGGCTTACTAGAGGCTCAACTCAGCCTGTATCGCTCACCTGGTCTATAATAGCAAGTATAGGTAACATTTTCCCCATATGATGATCAAATGTGAAATTTCAACCCCCATTGGCAGCCATGTTGGATCGGGTACGAGTCCAAGCGACACAATTTTATTGGGGACCATCTAAGGAATATTATAGCCCAGTTTGGTTTTAATTGGTCAAGTAGTGTAGAGAAGTAGATTTTGAAACAATCTTTCTATTTCCATAGGGTTTAATCACAATAGTCTTAATTAATAGTCCATGCATGTTTTAAAATCTTCTTTGGAATTACTTGGCCACTAAACTACTATAGACCAGGTGGGTGATACAGGCTCAGGTGAAATGAATTCACTAAAAGGAATTTAAAAAAGTGGTTTTATATCACAGACGCGAATCATGTGATATCCGCGTTCTAGTAGAAGTCTTAACAACTAAGTCGTTATAACGAGATACTAAGTCGTTAGAACGACTTGGCTAAGTCGTTATAACGAGATAATAAGTCGTTATAACGAGATACTAAGTCGTTATAACGAGATACTATGTCGTTATAACGAGATACTAAGTCGTTATAACGAGGTACTATGTCGTTATAACGAGATACTAAGTCGTTATAACCAGATACTAAGTCGTTATAACGATATACTATGTCGTTATAACGAGATACTAAGTCGTTATAACGTGAAAAAAATTTAAAAAAACACCTGGCACTATCGGACCTCCGTACAAAATACCGATGTTACTGTGAATTTATTTTCTGCAAATGCGCATTTCGACATTTTATGTCTCTTCAGTGCAGATAAAATCTAAACCTTTGGAAGCCCATAAACTCAAAGATGTTTAAAAACAGATAGAAAGAAAATAACCAATGAGATCTAAATGTAAAGCCAAAATCGGCCAAGGACAGAGCTTTGCATGAGGGAGACACTCCTTAGTTTTCAACAAAATTTACAAAAACTTAGATATTGCAAGGTTAAGTACTGACTACTGGGCTGATGAATACTCTCGTGGACCAACAGTCTTCCAGCAAAGGCATCGACTAAATGGTAACAAATAACAAAATACCGAAATTACAGTAAATTTATTTTCTGCATTTGCAAATTAATGTCTATGCCCATAGTTATATAACCAAAGTAAATATAATCGACGCCCCCTTTGCTACACTACTTTACTCGTGCAAAAATAACAATTTCTTATTTGATGTTCAAGAAAAAAAACACGATAAACCAATGTTTCACAATTTGTGGAATATATTATAAGGACGGATTATCAGTTTATCATTATTTAAGAAAATGAAAAAGTGTTTGAAACGTATTCATTCCAATCAGTATATGATCAGTGAAGTGTATGAAGAAAAACCATGCATGTTTATCATTGCATACGTAAGAATGACATTAACAATAAAAAATAAGTGCACATTAGAAAAAGCCTCTACAAATAGGCCTACATCGTAGCACCATGTAATGGACCAACGCTTGTATTGTTGTTTCTTGAAGATGTCATGAGGCATTCATCCATGAGCTTTGCTCATAACTCATTTTGAATTTAAGGCGGTCCCTAGGAATGTCGAACGAAGCTACATCAAGGTCTTTCATTCATCCATGGATGCGTGATCGTCAAAAAACCAAAACTTTACTTAAGTGTTCTTACTATCACTGTCATCCTTTGCCCGACAAGAACATCATAAAAAAACACATAAGGCACGCAAGAAAACTTGGCAAATTAATCTAAGAATACGTTCTTCTTTGATTTGGGTTAGTTTTGTTTGATTTATTGGGAATTACCCGAAAACATCTATCATAAAGATAAAAAGGCACAAAATTGATTTAAAAATGAAAGCAGACAGAATTTTCAGCCCTACAGAAAACGAATTTTGCTGGAAAAAATGGGAAAAAAACTAATCAAAAATTTTCAGGAAAGGTGAATTTAGTTATGAGTGCGTTGTATGATACATCGAAAAACTTTTTAAAGGGTGCTGGTTTAAAAAGATGAAGGAAGTTTTATAAGAAACTGACACAACAACGATTATGTATATCGTGCAAATACCACAAGTGCAGATAAATTTCCAAAGAATTTCGAAACAAGAACCATGACAGAGAACGTCAATGACATAAACAGTGGACACAGTATTTGTCTCGCCCACTCCTTAAAAAAATGATGTGATCACTCATGACTGACTGAGGGGCAAGGGCCACAATCTGGGCATGAAATCGATATGTACTCCCGAAGACGCCACTGCATGTCAAACATCAAGTGCCTAGGACCAGTGGTATAGGCTGAACAAACTGCTTGCTAAAAACTTAAAGTGATCGTTCATGCGTGACTCAGGAGCCAGACCCACCATCTGGGCATGGAATCGGTATGTACTCCCTAAGACGCAACTGCATGTCAAATATCAAGGGCCTAGGGTTACTGGTATAGGCTATACAAAGTGCTTGCTAAAACTTCGTGACCGTTCATGCGTGACTAAGGGGACAGGGCCGCCATCTGGGCGCGGAATCGGTATATACTTTCTAATACGCAACTGCATGTCAAATACCAAGGGCCTAGGGTTACTGGTATAGGCTATGCAAAGTGCTTGCTAAAACTTCGTGACCGTTCATGCGTGACTAAGGGGACAGGGCCGCCATCTGGGCGCGGAATCGGTATATACTTTCTAATACGCAACTGTATGTCAAATATCAAGTGCCTAGAGCTACTGGTATAGGCTGTACAAACTGCTTACTAAAAACTTAAAGTGATCGCTCATGCGTGACTAAGGGGCCAGTGCCATAATCTGGGAATGAATATTTTGCGAAAGGATATGGAGTAAATGAACATGAGACCATAACACATATGTTAACTCCAACTACAATAATTTTAATGAGCTGTATGGCCATTTCGGAAATTTATTCCTCATCAGCAGCACTAGAACCCAAACAAAGGAAATCCATAATTTCAAAAAATGTTAAAATGCATAAAACCAAACGAAATCCGAATAATCAGTAATATCAAATATAGCTAAGGATAAACCTACGATGGTGGGAGTTAATCCTTCGGTTTTAGAATTTACATAATTTAGATAATAGTAAATGAACAAAGTGTACACATGAGATACTATCTCATGTACAAGTACACCATATCTAAGAAAAATAAAGAGCATACATCTCTACCACGGGGAATTGTTTTACCAACTCCACACTGCAATAAAAGACAAACTCCTGTATTAAATATTTTACGAAAGGATATGGAGTAAATGAACATGAGACCATAACACATATGTTAACTCCAACT
>MJUU01017894.1:51012-77159 GCA_002080025.1 Modiolus philippinarum
AGAGACAACGACCCAAAGGGGAGTTATAACAACTCAAAGCCACCATAAGATCTTCAATGAACGGTGAAGAAACCCAACGGCAGGTCGAAGACTCCTATATACATAAAGTAAACTAACTAGAAAACAGACAAGACACACAAAGGCTTAATACATTTCCTGACCCAGGACAGGCGCAAACCCGCTGCGGCGAGGTTAGACTAGTTTTATTGGGCCCAAACTATGGTCAAGCACAAACCAACTCCCAATAGATACACAGATAAAGAAACGAATGTGGACCTGGATTAGGCATACTCTCAGAAAGCCCCAAAACACCATTGTAAACCAGGCACTGAAATGGAACCCTCAGGTACAAATAAACAAGGTCAGCCAAAGATCTACTGAGCAGGAGGGGAAACAACAGGGCAAGACATTGGGGCAAATCGAAAAGTTAGCCCAGGACAGAAGGAAGTGGAAATCTTTCACTGACGACCTTTGTCCAGGAATGGATGAAAGGGTTTAAGTCAAGTAAGTCAAACGTCGTTATTTAGTTATTCAAAACTCAAATAAGAAAAATGTTTATACAAAGATTCATATTTTAGGCGCATGAAAACCTCTATAATAAAGGTCCAGTTGGGTTCTTGCAGATTTCAATGAATCAGCTCGATACAGCTGTTAACATAACTTGATAAGGGACCGACCATTTAACTTGAAAGGGGGGGGGGCTATGGTTTTTTTCTAAAAAAATATTTTGGATCTGATTTTATGTGAAAAAAATATTTTGGCTGCCAAAATGATGAAAAAAAATTTCTGAATGAGGCTTTCTGCCCCAAAACATAATGTTAATTTTGAAAATAAAATATTTTGTTGATACGCGTGCAAAAAATAAATAAATTTTCTGTCCAGAAAATACAACCATACCCCCCCCCCCTTTCAGGTTAAATGGTCGGTCCCTAACAAACAAAAACCCGTTAAACATATAATTAAGTGTCCTCAAAACCTTGTGAGATGAACAGAAAGCGCTAGTATGAACTTGTCCACCAGTTTCTCTTTAACAATATGATCATTCACTATTACCGACGATTCAGTAAAAATAATATATTCAGTTGCTGAGCAACAATAATTCTGTCTGATACATTGGCTTTCCAATGGAAACGAATTATTTTTTCTCTCTCTAAAAGGGTTATCCTACAAGGTATAATGCTATTTCAGTCCTTATCTTGACAGAAGACATAAGCTGTCGAAATGGCCATATGCAGAAAGTAAATTTTACAGTAACTTCAGTATTTTGTTATTTCCAAACTGTTTCCTTTGTAAGATATTGTTAATTAAAGTTTTAGGTGAAATGAAATGTTTGTGCTTTAATTGACTTTGTATATATCCCTGAATGCACGAAAATTCGCTCTACTAGTTTATCAGTTGTCTCAGTAATTATTTCATTATGTTGATTAGCTAACTTCCCATCTTTGGAATCTGTTTACAAATCATGACAAATTTCTTATAATATTATTGATAATATTTACCTTTAACCTCTCATCATCTTGGAATTTTTTAGCATGTTCCTCAAACAATTTCACAAATGTCTCATTCTTAGACTGAGATACTAAAAATTGTTTGTATTCTTCATACCGTCGACCTGGCGAAAAAAAAGAAAGTAAGAAACTCGCTTGATAATTTTAAAGCTTATTGATATGACATAATGAGTCATGTATTTAAAAATCTGAAAAGCAGGCCATTAAGTTGGGAAAAAATAATCTTTTATAAAACAAATACCCAAAAAAGGTAAAAATAAGGAGAAACATCAAAAATCAAAAACAAGGCTATCGATGCAAACCAAAACAAAGGCTGCATGTCTACAGAGGAAATCCAAAACAATGCTACTGGTCTACAGAGGCAGCACTAAACAAAAATGAAAAAAGAAAAAGAAGTAACGTAACAATACTACATCATTATTTAAACTTTTATTGACTTGAAACGTTGAGTAATTACTGGTTTACTCCACTAATTACCTTAATTATTAAAGTTTTTCCAAAATAATAACTAAATTCTCGTTAGTTGAACTAGAAAAATATTTCTAAGCAAAGGAAAAATAAAAATGGTAAAACATGCTTTCAACGAGTTCATTCAATGGGCTATAGCTTCAGCACTTTTTGAGATGTTCAAAATATGTATTCCAATAGGGTCTAGCTAATTCTGAACTATATTCCACTTTTATCGGAGAGAAAAAAATAAGTAATGTTGTGAAGGACCGTCCAAAAATAATTCCCGTGAATTTCGGTTACGTTGCTCTTATATTTTCAGAGGAGATGATCAAATATGTTTTATTTTTCTCATAGGGTCTAATGTTAAGCTCTGTTCAGCAATTTTGAGGGCCCTCCATATATCAATCATGTAAGCTTAAGATAATTTCCTCAGTCATCTTTGTTCATAAGAGATGATCAAAAGTAAAAAGATAACAGACGGGGTACTCCAAGTGATGTCAATAACTCACTCTGACTCTAAGTGTAGTAACAAACGATCAAAATTCTCAAATAGTAAACATAAAATTTCAGTTGCATATTACTTTATATACGATTATAGTAACTCACTTCAGTGATTAAATTAATTATCAGTAAAAACTGTCCATTAATTTAAACATATATATTGCACCTTTGTGTATGAACAAAGAATAAGTAAGATTTTACTGACCTGAAATACAAGACAACAAGACAAAACAGCAAAGACAGGTCAGCAGTTTCATGGCCATGGTCAGGACACAAATCTGTCAATCGGCTAGCTGTACATGTGCATTTGTTTACAATACAAGTCACATGATATGATTAACAATAACTGTCACAAGGTCTATAGATTAATATCCTGGACCGATTTAAGTTCAATCAAAATACATCTGCTAAATATATACCAGATATAGATACGCATATTGATATGTATATATTTATAGTTTTGCAGAAAACGCTTTTTTATGCTGTAGATATTGTAAATTGTACCACATTCAAATTACAAAGGATGCATATTGTTTCGATAGAAAATCATGTGAGTCAACGGATTTAAAAATATAATACTTAGCCGATAACATATTGAAATGAAAAATATAACCAAAAAAAAAGAAGGAAATGTTAGTGGTACTGCTTCACACTTAAATTGCCAACACAATTTATTGTTGCTAATAGCCGTCGTAGTACTTTCTACTACAGAAACAATGGGATTGTAGAAAATTACAAGTAACCAAAATCCAGTAACCTTAATGTTTTTTAGCTTTCCAGCTACAAGAAAAGGAATACTACACAGGTTTTAAAAATGATGCGAATAGCTGTCCGTTGGTATATCATCATATCTCATCACATCCTTTGCTTTTTATAAAAAAAAGAATATGTGTACTTGTCTGAAAACTTGATAATTTTTGTCCCAACTATTAATATAGGATAAGTTTTATTTCTGACTAACTTTATTCCATGAGTGATTATAGTCCTACTTTTAGGACTACGAAGCTTTTAATATACCCTTACTAGATTTGTTGGTTACTGTGATACAAATCTACATAATTGTTTACACTGTACAGAACAAAAAGTCATTTTTTGCAAATGGAATTTCTATACATTGGAATTGCAAGGCTGTATTTGTAGAGAAAAATTGTAAACTCTTTGTACAACAAGAGTGTCCATATTGGATTCAACAATATACAACTGTTAATACGGACACATATGGAGTTAAGGTCGCCATGACTTGACACAATTTTACCTCTGTATCTTGACACTATTAATAAAATTCAAGCAACAATGACCTTTGTCAATAGGAACTCTCGTGGAGTTTAATTTTTATTAAATTAAGGCAACATATGCAACATATTCACGTTAATATGCGCACTCAAAGAGTTAGGTATATAGCCAACCAAATTAATATGGTAATAAATCGAGTACCATGATATATACCCTAGTAAATGTACAGGGCCAAACCATCCAATAAAATCAAGCATTTGGACATCTGTCAATAGGAGCACTCAATAAGATAAACCGTAAACTGAATCAATATACTCTTGTTGGTATGGACACTAATGAAGTTTATGAGAGCTTTATACCCTGTATACATACTGACACTCCTGTGGTTAAGGTTTCCAATAAATTTAAGTAATGTATCCGTTATTATTAACAATCGTGAGTTTTATGCCTTCTATAAATTAAAGCAATGTACCTCTGTAAATGGGATGACTGGTGGAGGTTCGATAGCCAATGAATTGAAGGAAGGAGGGTTTCAACACTAACAAACACAAGAATATGGTTTTTGGTTGGTTTCTTTGACTCTGTTTTCTCGCGCATATCTCTGTCGTTTGCTTACTTTGGCTTTACTATTTAGATCATATTGGAAATTTGTTCTCTATAAGCTTTTACACATTTTTCGGTACACGGAATTCCAAATGTTTTGATTTGATCTGCACTGAAGAGACATCAGTTGTCGAAATGTGCATATGCAGAAACTAAATTAACAGTAACTGCGGTATTTTGTTAAGAATCTCTATTTCATGTTTACAGTATTTTTTATTTCTAATTTGCATTTGTCGATTTTTGCAAAATATAGGATCTCCTAAGGCAAACCATATGGTTACTGAAAAATATAACGCATTTTCAACAATGAACATTTATTTGAACAAAGTTTAACAATACTTGAACGTGAGTGATAACAATAAAACATCAACATTACAAAGATTCAACTGTCAAATAACGGAATAAAATATTATGATGTTGCTGTTATATAAGTTTTCTACGTTGTATATAAGTTTCCTACATCCTATAATTCATCCAGTCAGTCATGTATAAAATTCACGCCAATACGAAAATGCATGTGTATTCCAAGGAACATATGTATCACCTGTATTATTTATATCGAAGAATTCCTTAACTTGTGATAGATTGACAGGTCCATAAGAAAAACAAAATGAACTAGAAAAACTGTGAGCAAAGCTCACAAAAACATACCCCCGCCCCCATGTGAATCCAGATGTAAAAAAATCGCAAATAAAATTGAAGTCAAATGTTTAAGTAGCTGCAGCACAATGTCAATATGTACTGAATATTCTATGTAAGTTTCATTGAATTTCACCAAGTGGTCTAGGAGGAGTTATCGCCACAAAGTATGTACCCTGTGGCGGAAGGAATAACGAACGGACGGACGGAAGGACGGACGAACGGACACCATGCTCACTACATACCACCCGCTAAAGCGGGGTATAATGATGGTTACGATATAAATTGCAGGTGTCCTGCAAGTTTGGTTGATTAGTGCCATATTGACTCCAGTATAAAATTAAAATGACGAAGTCTAGTAGCGGTATGGAAATCTAGATTTTTTTAAACGCACAATACAAAACAATAACATATACATTCTTGTAGGTTTGGTTGAAAAGAACTATGCAGTTAAGGAGGAGCTGGAGATAATGAAGACAAGCCATAAAAGTTTGAATCTAGACAAAACAAGAATAAAGAAAAACAAAAATGCATGTTGTATTATATACTAAATCTGTAGAAAAGTATTAAGCATTATAGACCACGTATATAGGACTGAGTTTCTAATAGGGATGTATAGGCATTTTTTTTTTGCTACGGCCAGTATCAAGTGAGCCCGTTAGGAAGAGCTTGATGCGTTACGCCGTCATAAAGTCCGTATCAAAAAAAAATATCCTATATTTCTTTTATCGGTAATTCACAAAAAATGATATTAATAGAACTCTATAATAAATAGAAATAAGCTAAAATTTGTATTTCAGCACAATAAATCTATTGTTAATTGCAATAGGTAAGTTGATATGCATTCTTCATTCAACATATTACGCTAATGAACACGACAACAAGTAACAAACAGCAACCTGCACGTGACGCATTCACAGTGACCCGATATTTTCGTGATTGTGTCCACTTCGGTGATGCTGAGTAAATCAGTCCCAGTAGATCAAAGGAAATTCATACAAATTACTGATAATTCTGTAATTATGATGGACAACAGATAGCATAAAGACTGCGGATTATGATTCCTATGTGTCGATTCCACTACACTTGGTATGAACGAAATGATAAACGATCAATCAAATCCCCCTAATTTCTTTCACATGTCACATATGAAATCAACGATTAAAGATAAAACAATCAACATAAAGGATATGATGGTAGATTTTTGTGAGACAAAATTCGTATGCCCATATTAAAATGGAAAAGGCAGAACTAATATTTAAATCATGAAGTTCATCCATTTCCTTGGCTGAAACTTAATCCCAAAATACAACCTAGTGTCAAAAGAGTCAACTTTTAGAATTTCCCGGCTCATCATTTCATGTTAAAATAGCTTGTTTAAAAAAGATTCTCTATATCATAATATGTTGGAAACTGACTAGGAAATCGGTTGCCCTCTGCTGGTTCTGGTATTAATTTTCTGTGCTCTTTTATGCACAACACATTATATCTTGCAGTATTTTTTATCGTTAGTGTAGATATTTGGTACAACTGTAGGCCATTTACCTTGTTAACGATAAAGTTGGTTTTATAGTTTGTTGGTTTGGTTGAACGGAACTATCAATAAACATAGAAACTTCTAAATTTGCCTCCGTGTCGTCATTTCACACTTTTAAACTATAATTCGTTTAACGCATACGCATCCTCTGTGTAAGATGGGTTGGGTCGGCCCTTGAAACTGCTGCTGAGGTCGGTCCTCTTGAAACTGCTATTGAAGTCGGTAATAGATGTTTCACCCTGAAAAGAATTAATGAAAATTAAAGATCAATTCAATGTAATGATGATTCCACCTTCCTATAAAACTACGTTGTTTTGCTTCAAATGTACCCATCAAGACTAAGATGTTTTGATACAATCTAAGATGTATTGCTACAAATAACTATTTCCAATTACTAAAAGAATTCTTGTTTAGATTTCATCTGCACTGAAGAGACATAGTAACTGTTGTCGAAATGACCATATGCAGAAAATAAATTTACAGTACGATCGGTATTTAGTTATTTATTACCACTGGATCGATGCCACTGCTGGTGGACTTTTAGTTCCTGCTGATATTCACCAACCCAGTAGTCAGGTACTTCGGTGCTGACCCGATAGCCGATTTTTATGGAAACTTTCAATATCTATTTTTTGTAAATTTTGTTGAAAACTAAGGAGAGTCTCCCTCATGCAAAACATTGTCCTTAGGTTGTTTTGGCTTTGCATTTATATCAGATTAGTTTTTTTTTGTTCTCGCTCAGTTTTCAAACAGCTTTCGTATTAATGGTCTCCCAAATATTTAGATTTAATCTGCACTGAAGAGAAATAAGTTGTCGAAATTACCATATAAAGAAAGTAGATTTACAGTAAGATCGGTATTTAGTTATTTACACATCTAACTCTTTTATAATGCCAAATTTTCTTACAATCGACTTCATGAGTGCCCTGTGTTTGTCTATATGTTGTAATCGCCCACTAGCTTAAGACACTTGTGCTTTTGTTGGGCGTCGGATAGCAGTGATTGTTAGAGCACTTTGCCAGTTGAATTAATGTTTGTTGATGACCCCGCATCCATGACCAGATAAGGCCTGGATGTAGCGTCGTTCGACGTTTAGCAAAGACTTCCGCTCAAACCGGTGCTAGGGACCGTCTTGAACTTACTATGAGGTATGGATAAAGCTCATTGTTGAAGGCCTCGTGGTGACTTCAAGATGAAGAACAACAATAAAAGCGTTGTTCCTTTGCTTGTTTACCATGCATTTGTAGAGACTTTGTCTCATGTGCATTTACTCCATATCCTTTCCTTTATCATTAAAATTGAAAGTGTTTTGTCTCGCTCGCAACGAAAGGCGCGGAAAACGAGACAAATGCGTAGAAAGTATGACGGCAGTGGCGACTGTGGCGAAAACTTTCATGTTTAGTTTTTGTGATTAGGTAATTTTTTTCAGTAACTATAAGTGGTAGATCAATGATATTTGGTATACAGGTTGATCTTGAGTAGTAAATGACAGTCTGCTATGTGGCTTTCGTCTGTGACCTCAATGTCAAGGTCCAATAAACGTGTTAAATTTTTGTGCTGAGTTAAGTTTCTCAGTACCTATAAGTGGTAGATCAATGATATATGGTATGTAAGTTGTTCTTTGGTAGTACATGACAGTCTGTCATATGGCTTTTGTCCTTGACCTCAATTTCAGGGTCTTGTGAGCATGTTAAGTTTTGTGATTATGTCATTTTTTCACTAACCATAAGTATTAGGTCAATGATATTTTATATAATTGTTGGCCTTGAGTAGTACATGACAGTCTGTTATATGGCTTTTGTCTGTGACCTCAGTTTCACGATTCAATGAACATGTTAAGTTTTTGTGCTTAGATTAGTTTCTCCGTAACTATAAGTGGTAGGTCAATGATATGGGGTGTACATGATAGTCTGCCATACAGCTTTTGTTCTTGACCTCAAATTCATGATCTAGTGAGCATGTTAAGTTTTTTTGATTAGGTCATTTTTTCAGCAACTATAAATGATAGGTCAGTGACATTTGATATATAGGTTGGTTACGAGTAGTTCATGACAGTCGCTATATGGGTTTTGTCTGTGGCCTAATTTCACATTCCAATGAACATGTTAGGTTTTTGTGATTAGTTTAGTTTCTCAGTAACTATATGTGATTGTCAATGACATATGGTATGTAGGTTGGTCTTGAGTTGTACATGACAGTGTGCTATATGGCTTTTGTCTGTGAACTCAGTTTCACGGTCCAGTGATCATGTTAAGTTTCCTAGTATCTATTAATGTAAGGTCAATCATATTTGGCATGTGGATTGGTCTTAGATGGAACATGACAGCCTGTTATTGGGCTTTAGCCCTTGACCTGGTTATCATGAACTAGTGAACATATTTGGTTTTTCAGTATCTATCACTGGTAGGTCACTGATATTTGGCATTTTTCTTTTGAGTTATACTTGACAGTATGCTATATTGCTTTTGTCAGTTACCCTAATTTCACAGTCTAGCAAACTGTTAGGTTTTCTGATTTAGTCAGTTTGAGTTCACATCAATTTTGCGACCAAGGAGGCACGGACGAGATATCACTTTGGGTCCACACTTGTTTTGTTTTTGATACTCAATGACTGCTAAGTTTTAGTATTAAAAGATTTTAAACATGATGTTTGTTGTTTCCGTCTATTGCATCGCTAATAACAAATGATACTGTATAATTTACGTGTTCTTGGTTTTATTTAAAAGTCATTTTACGTTAAGCGACGAAGGACGTCTAATAAGGATAAAAGCCTAGTCTAATAAGGATAAAAGCCTAGTCTAATAAGGATAAAAGCCTAGCAAGTTGTAGTATCGTCAAAATCAGCTTAATTGTGCACTATTGTGATATCTCTGTATTTTACAAAATTAATTGAATTTGTAACTTTTTATATACAATGTAATAGGCATACGGGCCAGCATCGAAGTATTGAAACACGTATATAATAACTACTAATAAATACTTTGCCTGGTGTTGAAGTGCAACTTATATACTATACACATAGTTTGATTCATATACTCTCTCGGTGTTGTCTATAAAACTTTATATCCCATTCATCTTATGCGTATCTTTTACGTCTTATCCGGAAGTTTTGTCTTTTTAACTTCTTTGATTTAATGCGTAAACTGTCTAATTATTAGCCGAGTTATAACAAAGTTGAACTTGTAATTTAGCTTCCCGGTGCGGGCGGGTGTCGTCAATAATTGTTTCCGGGTGATTACTAAAAACATTGACATTAAATTCAAATGAAAGATGGATATGATGTCTGGTACCAAGAGGGGGAGAATCCCATTGATAGTGGAGAAAAAAGGTCAAAGGTGGAGATGACAGTGACCCAAAATCGATTGAAAATGTCACAAAAGTTTGGTTTAATGAAAATAATCAAAAAGTTTACATTCAATTCAATTAAAGCATAAACATATTGGGCACGAACAGTGGAAAACCCTATTGATTTTACGAAAGTAGGTCAAAGTAACCGAAAACAGATTAAAAAACTCAGACAATTGTGGTTTCCGGACGACAGCTCAAAAAATGAAATTTGAATATTTTGTTTGCTATTAATTGAAAAGAAATATTAATTTTGGAGAGGAAAGATCAGCAAAGCCACGGTGTGCAAAAATAGAAAATGGTTTTCGGGTTATAACTAATAAAGTTTACATCCAATTCATTATAACCCTGGACATATTGTTAGGGAAACAATTTGATTTGAAGATAGTAAGTCAAAGGTCACCGTGGACGAAAATATATCGAAAATTTTAGAAAAAAATGTTGTTTCGGGATGAGAAGTAAGAAAATTACATCAAGATCAAATAAAATTCGGATATTTTGTTGGGCAACAATATGGGAAACCCTATTGATTTTTGATAGTATATCACAGGGAGGTCACAGTGACGACCGAAAATAGATTGAAAATATCAGAACGGTTTTGTATCTTAAAAAACTTGCATCAAATTCAAATGCAACTCGGGAATATTGTAGGATAAAACACTCATTTTTAGAAATTATCTATATATAAACTCTGCCAGCTCATTCACAAACTGAATAAATTTTATGTAAAGTTTGTGAGTGAGCTTCCGGAGTTTATACATACATAATTTCAATAATAATGGGCAAACGGAAATGTCGAAAAATATTTCCGTTTGCTATTCATGACGTTGACCAATGAAAATGAACATTACAATTACATTTGGAATTATTGTTGGATAATGTACATTTTGACTTTACATTATCGAAACAGAAAGCGAAACCGAGACCGAAATCGAAACTGAATTGTGTTTGCAATGGTAAAACATTGTTTAACTGTTTCGATAGTTCAGTTTTTAGCTTTCCTATTGAAATCCTACATTTGACTTTTGATCGTTAATACAATGTCGCGGAAGTAATTTGGAATTCGATAACAAAATGCAATTTTATATATTTTTTGTTACATAATTTCTTTTGTTGATCCTTTTAGACCTTTTATTCTTTATTTATCCTTTATCTTTTTATACGACCAAAAAAGTTATGGCACTGGTGTCGTTTTCGGGGTTGGCGTCTTTGGACAGTATAACTTTAGTTCCAGTGTATGGATCATTATAAAATTTTGGTATGACTTTTCTTGGCATACACGTTAAGATGGGGTTTTAATTTTTAGTTTCACATAATAGGGTCAAAAATTGGTAAAAAAAAAAGGGTGTTTTTGTGTCTATGAAAAGCATAACTTTAGTTCTAGTAAACGGATTATTATAAAATTTTAGTACAATGTTTCTTGCATACGCGTTATCGGTTTTGTTGTAAATTTTGGTATCCTGGCCCACCCATTTCAAAAAAAGGGCCAAAAAGGGGTTGCATTGGATGCTTTACTGTAGAATCCTTCATATTTTTTCGGAATTTGATAGGGCTTGCAACTGTATTCTTAAGGAAATTTCCAATCTGGAGTGTGCAACGAATTTTATGTCAAATGTAACGTTAATGATATAATATATCGCACACAAAAATGCAGAATGCAGAAACACTAGAGTTTCCATGCGAAATGTCAGGTTCTCCGCACTAAATCTGGAGTTTGCAACCGCAAAACAAAATGTTTTTGCGGAATACTTAGCATTTCGCACGAAAACTTCAAATCAGACGGAAACTGAGGTTTTGTACGAAAACTGTAGTTTCAGATCGGCATTTAGTTTAAATCGAAAACGCAAGTAAAAATTTAATCCAATAACACATGAGAAACGTAAATCGCAATTAGGTTTTTAAATTTCATTTAATCAAAAACAAAATCGCTTTTCAGAATCTAATTAAACCAACCAAAATCGTTTATCCGGTTTATAGCTTACAGTTTTCTTTTTTATTCAACCTTCGTAGATTTTGTTAAATATATATAACATTGTAGTAATCAAATAGACTGGTGCTTGCAAACGAACAGCTGATTCGCAGGTCATGGGAGGATTCGATCTCGACCGTGAAAGTTAACTTCAACAGTTGTAAATTGCACCGTTCTAGATTTACATTGTAAAAAGTTATTTAACACAACTATTTGAGATTTTTTAGGTAGATTTTTAGTCTGCTGTTTTATTCGATCTGTAATCAGTTTTTTTTAATTTCATCATATCTTTTTGAAAAAGTTTTTTTTTTAATTTTGCCATATACAAATTGAATGAATTTTAGCATAATTAATGTATAATGAGAAAGATATTCAGGTTGCGGCTTTAATCCCAATCTAAAAAAATGACCAAAACAGTTCAGGTTTTTTTTTCAATTTTATTCCATCATATCCCTTTGAAGATGCTTTATTTGTTGCGATATATAAATTTCATAAATTTTAGCATTAATAAGGTGTAAAAGGAGCACTTTAAGTCTGCCCTTAACGCCCATTCTTTAGAAATGAACAAAACTATTCAGATTTATCATAATTACATTTCAGCATTCCCTTTTGAACCAGATTTACATAATGCTATATAGACAATTCCTGAATTTTAGTATGAATACGGCTTGAAAAGTAAGATGTTAGTAGTTTGAGAAAGTTAAGATTTTAATTTTGTGATTTCGTGACTTTGAGCATGAATGAATAGAAAAAAGAAGGGAAACGGGGAATGTGTCAAAGAGACAACGACCCAAAGGGGAGTAATAACAACTCAAAGCCACCATAAGATCTTCAATGAACGGTGAGAAAACCCCACACCCAACGGCAGGTCGGAGTCGGTCCCTGAATGAAGAGTAATCAAGTTCAGCGAAATAAACATCATCCTAGACTCCTATAGACATAAAGTAAACTAACTAGAAAAAAGACAAGACACACATCGGCTTAATAAATTTCCTGACTTAGGACAAGCGCAAACCTCCTGCGGCGGGGTTAAACTAGTTATATTGGGCCCAAACCTTCCCCCTATAGCCAATGTGATAAATCAAAAAACAATCGTAACAACAGTAAAATTCAGNCAATTATATTTTTTTTCTGGTTTAATCACGACAAATGACCATACGTTTCCACAGTAAAATAACCGAGTCTACACCCTCTTAATGGCGGACGACTATGCGACACCTGGTGGTCAAGTTCGATAACTCAGTAATCACCAATTTCTAAAATCGTCTATACGTACATAAACATGAAATCACAAGAGACTACTAGCAGTTAACTGACATGCCAGCTCCGGACCCATTACCAACTGACAAAGTAAGTTATGTACCTTCAGTATAAAAAAGTATAAAAAGTAAAATTTTGAGTTTGTGGTTTAAACTAAATCTTTCCAAATGAATTCAGTCTTTTCAAAAGTTTATTTCATATATCATTTCGAAGCAGTTTTCTATGTTGTGAAATACAAATTTCAGGATACATTAAAAAGATTTTAAGGCAAAGTTTTAAGTCTGTTGCTTAAACTAAATCTTTGATATTATCAAAACATATTAAATTTTGAAAATTTTACTTCATAATTTTTCTAATGGATTTTTATGTGTCTCGACATTTCAACGCATAGTTAAGATTTGAAAAGGAAGACTCTTAGTTTGTTGTTTATTTATTCTCAAAATTCATGAAATGTGTTTATCGCAACATATACAAAAACATTTACTCATTTAAAAAGATACAATGAAATAAAATTTTCAAAAACTGAATTTGTTTGATCATGTTCAAACAATGAGTTTAAACCACAGGCTTAAAATCATACCTTTGATACCTTGCTTATGCTTAACGTAATGAAATGTGTATATCACAACATATAAAACTCTTTTTAAAGAATATATAGAATAAAATTTTAAAAAGACATAATTGTTCTGTTCACGTTTGAATATTGAAATTAAAACAAAACCTGAAAATTTTACTTTTAAAACCTTTTGAGTGTAACAAGTCATGAAGTTTGAATATCACAATATATAAAACTCTTTTGAAAGGATATATGGAATAAAACTTTCAGAAGACTTTATTTGTCATATCAAAAATTTGAACCTAGGACTGAATATCTTAGTTTTAATACCTTGTTTATACTAACATTCATGAAATTTGTATATCGTAACATGTAGGTAAAGGTGAAATATATTTAGGTTAAAAATCAAAAGGTTAAGATTTTGATTTAAAAAATTCATGCAATTTAAAAACATTAATTTTTTACCCTAAAAATATATCATGACAATAAAAACTTATGTTGATCTCGTCTACTAAGGATAACCCATGAAAACCTTCCGGTTTATTTCCAATTGGGTCCTTCAAAAATAAGTATAAATGCAATTAAATATATGCGCGTGGTTCAGTCTTAATTGTTTTACTCTTTGCTCTACGTTCAGATATCTCAAACTTTGTAATTCCGGTGTTCCTAAAGTCTCTCTTGGACCCAAGTTTTTTGATGAATCTAACCGTTTTATTTTGAGTCATTTGTAGTTTTTGTTTTAAAGATTTACACATACCTGCATACCAGGAGGAGAATGAATAGTCAATATGACATTGGATAAGAGCCATGGATAATGTTTTCCCTGTTCCCGATGACAGACAATTCGCTTTTCTATACATAGATTTTAAACGAGAGTTAACTTTCTTAATGATAGAGTTTGCAGTTTTTTCACCAGATAAATTTTGATCAATTTCGATACCCAAATATTTAATGCTACTCTGTGACTTCATAATATGACCATTACAGTTTATTTGAAATTCTAATATTTTTGTTAATTTCCGCTTTGGTCCAAAGAGTGTGAACTCCAAGAAGAGTCTTTCCAAGAAGGAGAGATAATTTGTTGTCAACAAGCCACAAGCTACACGATTCAGGTTCTTTGCCGAGTTTGTCATCTATAAAATTAGGATCCTAATGTGAAAATAAAATAGTACTGTCATCGGCATACAAAAGAATTTTACAATCAGGATTGATGATGACCATATCATTCACTTAACAAACAAAGAGCAAAGGACCTAGAATGCTACCCTGTGGAACACCACAAGTAATATTTGAATAAGTAGATTCGGTGCCATTTACGTTTACCAGTTGTTTTCGTCCTGTTAAATACGATTCAAATCAATTAACCAATATACAATTGCTTCAGAAGAATGTGATGAAAAAGGATGAGATTGAGTCATTATGACGCTATATACACCTGCTTAAACAAACAAACACGGTATGTGTAGAATAAACAATATGGAGTAAATGCCAACGAGTCCCTACAAAAACATGAGAAAAAAAACATTTGTAAAAGTATAAATATAAGAAGTGTTTGCCAACAAAAAAATGTGTATATAATTTTTTTTTTTTTTTTTTTTTTTTTTTTTTTTGCTCATGCTTGCATATAGAAAAATTGAAACCAAATCGTAGAATGGTTACACATTTATCATGAAATGCCTAAAACGTAATGTATACATCTATTGTAAAGGTTGAAAAAAGAAAGCTTAACTTTTGAGCCCATAAGACACTAATGATACATGCAGCAAATGGAAACAAAATGTATTTCATTCTGTATGATACGGTTTCGGTATCGGTTTTGGTCTTGCCGATGGATTGTAAAATGTCTCGTAGGAGTTGATTTTGGAGTTCAAAGGTCAAGGTCACAGTGACCTAAAATATAGTACAAATTTCAGAAAATTTTAATATTCAAATGAGAATTGTTAAAAAAATTAAACCGTGTGTATTGAAACTTTAGGTGGCCGTGTGGGTGCGCGTCACTAATTGATTTGTTGATGATTAGTAAAAATATAAACATCAAGCTCATGTGAAACTTACACATCTTGTTGGATTCTAGAAGGAGGAGATCGTAAGGAATTTGGATTAAAAGATAAAAGCCATTGTGACCCAAAATAGATTGGGAATGTCAAATACCTTTTGTTTGTCGGACAATAAATTAAAAGGTTTACATCAAATTCAATTGAAACTTAGACATATTATCTAAATTTATGTTAATTCTAAAATCTAGGGTTTAACTCCCTCTATCGTAGTGTTGTCCTTAATCATATTTGATATTACTGATTATTTGGATATCGTTTGGTTTTATTCATTTTAAATGTTTTTTGAAATTTTGGATTTCCTATGTTTGGGTTCTAATGCTGCTGATGAGGAATTAATTTCCGAAATGGCCATACAGCTCATTAAAATTATTGCAGTTGGGATTATGATCTCATGATCATTTACTCCAAATCCTTTCGCAAAATATTTAATACAGGAGTTTGTCTTTTATTGCAGTGTGGGGTTGGAAAAACGATTCCCAGTGTTAGAGATGTATGCTCTTTATTTTTCTTGGATATGGTGCACTTGTACATGAAATAATATCTCTTGTGTACACTTTGTTCACTTACTATTATCTAAATTTATGTGAATTCTAAAACCTAAGGTTTAACTCCCTCCAAAGTAGTTTTGTCTTTAATTATATTTGAAATCACTTATTATTCGGATTTCGTTTTTTTTTTTCATTTTAATTATTTTTTTGAAATTCTGGATTTCCTATGTTTGGGTTCTAGTGCTGCTGATGCAGAATTAATTTCGGAAATGGCCATACAGCTCATTAAAATTATTGCAGTTAGAGAACATGTGTGTTATGGTCTCATGTTCATTTACTCCATATCTTTTCGCAAAATATCTTGGGTATTTAAAAAGAGAGAACCCTATTGATTTTGGAGGAGGAAGTACGTCAAAGTACAAGGTCACCGTAACCGAAAATGGATCGAAAATCTCAGAAAAAAATTGGTTTCTTCACGAATAACTCAAAAAATTTCGCCTTACTTTCAAATAAAAATTGGATATATTAAGTGGAAGAAGCCAGTTGATTTTTGAAGAAAGTAGGTCAAAGTCAAAAGTCCAAAGTGACCGAAAATAGATTGAAATTTTAAGAAATGTTTGGTTTCCAGATGATAACTAAAAAAGTATACATCAAATTTATATCAACCTCGGACGTATTGTTTGGTTCTACAAGGGAAAAATTCTTATTGATTCTAGAAAAAGTAGGTCAAAGGTCAAGGTCACTGTTACCGAAAATCGAGCGAAAAATTTCCAAAGAAATGGTTTTTTTATGATAACCAAAAATGTTTATTTCAGTTCAAATTTATCTTGAACATATTGTTGGGGTACTAGGAATGATCGGAGCACACTATTGAAAAAAGTATGTCAGAGGTCAACGCCATCATAGCCGAAAATAAATCGAATATCTCAGAAAATGTGGTTTCAGGATGGGAGCACTTTTGAAACCAAATTTGGAACAAAATATTTCTTAAATTTCCATTTTTTAATTTTCATTTTCTAGTTAAACTCAAATATATTTTTTGATATAAAAAGAAAATTACACCTATTGGTTTTTGAGAAAGCAGGTTCAAGTTCAAGGTCACGATGGCAGAAAAAAATGAAATTAAGCAAAATTGGGTTACCAAATGATAACTCAAAATGTTTACAAACAATTCATATTATCCTTGGATATTTTATTGGGCTCCTGGAGGAAAGTCCCTATCAATTTTGGAGATAGTAGATTAAAGGTCAAGCCACTTAGAATTGAATAGATTGAAAATTTCAAAAATATGGTTTTCGGATGATAACTCAAAAAGTTACATACTTTTCAAATGAAACTTGAATATAACTTTGGATACTAGAAGGGGAGAACTCTAAATGTTTTAAAGAAAGTGTGTCAAAGATCAAGGTCGCATTGAACAAAAATAGATTACGATTTCAGAAAATTTCTGTCAAATTCAAATGAAACTTGGTGACAGACCGTGAAACGTGTATCGAAATTGAAATCAGTTAATAAGTCAAGGTGAAAGTGATTTATTTATAAAAAATGTCAGAAATATTTGACAACCAATAACTAAGAAATTTGAATTAAATGAATTGAGTTATCGAGTTATCATCAGGAAATCAAAGAAAACGAAATTAAGCCTGTCTCACCATAACTTTGTCATAAAGTTACTTATTTGGTAGGGATGAAAAATTGAAAATTTCAGAAATAATTGGTTACAATCGCTCTCAAACGTCTAAACTTGATTCAATGGAAACTTGGTCGTATGTTATATGAAGTTGCTAGGGTAATATTTTCTTCATGTGATATTTTTACTAAGTGTGGTAATCTATCATTATGTAGTATGTTTATACTTTGTATAACTACCTACTTTGTCTGATATGGAATTGTTGTCACTTGTTGCACTACTTGTTCTGTTAAAAATGCACCTGTAAAAAAATAAAAACTCATGACACCAGATGTATTTCTTCGTGATTTCAGTCTATATATCTGTTGTATTTGTGCAATAAAAACTAAGAAAATGAGAAACGCCTCAGATGTACAGCCTTCATGGACTTGATGAGGTTGAAAACTATACTGTCAGAAAACCCCCAGCAATCTTGTCAAATTAAACTCAAATTATAAACAAATCTCAACGACTTAAATCTTTTTAATTTCTGCAAACAACTATAACCTTGCTATTGTCTTAGCTTCTGTTGGCTATCTCCGTGAATGAATATTATATCAACGTTCAGCCTGACAGACTAAATCAAACGTTATAGAAATAACTAAATACCGAAGTTACTGTAAATTTAAATTCTGCATATGCGCATTTCGACAACTCATGTCTCTTCAGTGCAGATAAAATCTAAAATGTACTTTAACTTACCAAAAAACCATTGTGATAGTTATGAATATTCCAAAAGCTAATGCAATCATCAAAATACAATCTACATCACATTCGAGTGATGTTTCCGTCGGTGTAGGAATGGTGATGCCAACGGTCAAATTACATCTCTCCTGTATGTGCTCTCTTTTATCAGTATCTAACTGAATTTGGTAAGCATTGAAAAGGAATGTCTTGTCCCAGTCAGGGGGACAAGGTGCGGACAAGAGTTGCATTGGCACCTCACACCTTTCACAGAACGACATGTTACCTGTAGAATAAACAAGTTATTGATTTATTGATCTGTTATAAGGTAAACTGAGAATGATCTTAGATATTAATTGCAAATATCAGAAAACCGTGCATGGCTTGTATACTAATATTACAATAGCTTGATTTCAATATACTGAATCTCGATCTCAGGCAATCAGTAAGCAATGATTAAAACATCAATTCTGATTTTTGTATGTTGTTTTTATCGCCTTAAAGAAGTTAGGCCATGGGTATATTTGTCCGTCCGTTTGCCCGAAGACGTTTTTGTACGGAGGTAATTTCCGTCCTTCTTCAGAATATAATTTTTTACAGATTTGTCAGCATTTTAAGTTCCCGTGCACCTGATATTTAAAAAAATTATTTGTTACTTTTTTTTTATATTATTACAGCTACTTTGATATTGCCGTGTATAGAATTGTGGGAATATCCTCATAACTTCTATCGAATTTTTTCAGAAATTTAAAAATATTACTTTAATCGTAAATTTCAGATGTTTGGGCACCAAATGGAAAATCACACAAATTTCGGCAATGGTGCCAAGATATACAATATTTATCAGTGCAAAGACATGTGCAATTTTCAAAATGTTTTAATTTAGCTTCAGGAACATCTTTTATTTTGTTGTTCAAATGTTTCAAATATATTTCCTTGTAGAAAAAAGGTATAAATCGGCCAATAATTTAAAATGACAGGTTGTTTAACTTGTGTCGTTTCGTTTGCTTCTTAAAGTGTTATGTAACAATAATTATACTAAGTATCGTATGTCTTGTATGTAATTTATCTATGCATGTAATGGGAAATGTTACAATTTGTCGTCCATTTCTTTTGTCTTTATTTTATTTTTTTTTTTTTGCTATTTTGAAAATATTGAACTTTTCATTTCAGGCAATTTTTCATTTTTCGTTTCAGGTAATTTCTGGTACTTATAAAATCAATTCAATTCCGGTGGTAATGAAAAGAGTCAACGTAAATATATCAGATGCTTAGAACATGAATGTGGTGCGGTGACAGTTATTTGAAATGCACATGCCATGTTTTGTATACCGGGATATATAAAAGTGCTTCTACTTTCCTGCTCAGTCTGTACTGTTTTTCCTTCTATGACTTATAGTACTTTTTGTTTTACTTTTAATAATTTGCATGATGATTTAGATGAATGAAAAAGTACTTGAAAAATTACATTAAAGATTAAAAATTGTATAGCTTCATTCAATACTGTCAAAAACAAAACAAAAACAGTATACTAAACATAGAGGTCTATATATTACAATCATTCTTGTCCTTACAATGTAGTTTAAGATGATGAATCCACACTGAATTCACTGTAAATTTAGTTTCTGTAGATGGCCACAACTAATGTCTCTTCAGTGTAGATTAAATCGAAACATTTGGTTGTCTAAAAACCCAGATATAGTTAACAATAAAATAATGGACACAAGGGTTTATGCAATAATGATCGCAACAAGCAATGGAACTAGAGAGAGGAAACTGGCTAATAAAGATCTTAAATTTCATATATACTCTGAAAACTGATTCAAGTTAGTAGTACATGCATCTTTCGTCGATTGCCATAATACTGTGTGCATCAATAAAAATTTGTTACTTGAGTCATTTTAAAAGCATCAAGTATAACAGCTTATCATCATTTATACATAAGCAACATGAATTCTTATACATTCCAACTCTGTTATGGAGTGATATGACTGATATATCACATTATGGTATCTTAATTTAAGAAAAATTTGTTAAAACTTAAGGAGTATCTCCCGCCTGCATAGCTCTGTCCTTAGCTGATTAGGGCTTTCCTTTTTAGGTCCTATTGGTAATTTGTTCTCTATCACCTTCTACACATATCTAGGTTTATGGATTTCCAAGTGCTTTGATTTGATCTGCACTGAAAAGGCATAAATAGTCGAAATGCATATATGCAGAAACTAAATTCAGAGTAACTTCGGTGTTTTGTTAGTTTTTATACGACCGCAAAAAATTTGTGGTCGTATAATGGTATGGCGCTGTCGTCGTCGTGGTCGTTGTCGTCGTATGGCGTCGTTGTCGTCTGTAGACACTTTTGTTTTTGGTCAATAACTTAAGTTTAAGTTGATGAATCCTTATGAAATTTTGACACAGTGTTCCTTGGCACAAAAGGAAGGCTGGATATAGTTTTCATTATTTTGGCCCCTCCCGTTTTTAAAAAAAGGGGCCAAAAAGGGCAAAATTGAGTGTTTTCACATATTTGGCTGTAGAATATTTATTATTTATCAGATTTTGATGGGGTTTCTTTCAGTGTGTTCCTGAGGAAATTTTCTTTCTGGAATATGTCAACGGATTTGACGTGGCATGTACCGTTCATGAGATAAATGGGGCCCAAAAGGGGCAAATTTCAAAATTTTTTAATTTTTATTATTAGTCCGATTTTGATGCAGTTTTTTGCAATGGAATCTAAATGAAAAATTAATACAGTGCTGCACCATCAGATTTTTGGTAATTTGTTTCCTTTCCAAGCTATGAGGGGCCAAATGGGGCCAAAATTACAAACATGCAGATAACCTAAAATTTATTTTTCATCCGTTTTTTGATGGGATTTTTTTCTTTAGATTCCTCTCGTTGTAAGCTTATGGAAGTACATCAACAGATTTGGCATATGTCTTTCCGTTTCCAAACTATAAGGGGTCAAAGGAGCTGAAATTGCAAAAGTCGTTTTTTTTTAATTGGATTTCGGATTTCAATGAGGATTTTTTTCATTGGATTTATCTTGATACATGCTGTCAGTAGTATGTCAACAATTTTGCTTAAATCATACAGTTTCGGGGCTTTCAGGGATCAAAAGGGCTAATTTTAATGTTCCTTAGTTTGTGTCCAGCTAGTTTTTGTGTCAAACTCTTAACTGTGTCCTTATTCATTTTTAAATAACACTTATTCAAATTTCAGTTGTCGACATGCTGCGGTCGTATCATGCTGCGCTCGGCGTAGCCCTTTATTTATTAATATCAAGTTCACCTCTAATGAAATGTGTAAAAAAAATAAAATATTTACTATACTGACTAATATGATAAGTAATCACTGAGTACCGAATTATTTCACGACTGAAAAGAATCTTGAGTATCCAGAGGAAGTTTACAAGCAGCCCGGACTAGCAAACTAACACGAGGGGGGCACTCGATTCTCTGTGCTGGACAAGTTCCGATCACAATGTTCTGGACAAGCGAATCGAATGGCTTGGAACAGGAAGTTCTTATATCAAAATGGACGTCGATTGTAAGATAAAAACAATGAAACAACGACAGTAGAATACCAAAGGAGCAATTAATGTGCAATAGAATTCGTACTTGTCAAAAATTATATATTAAAGCTTATGTTTTTTTTTTAAATGTTCCAATAATATGAAAGGGGGTCATGATAATCTGGCTCAAACATTTTGCCATATGAAATGAATTTTTAACTAAATATACGTCCTTGGAAGGATGGAGTTCGAGTTCTTATTTTTTTTTTTTATATATTCAATATTTGACAGACTTACTGACTCTTTTGATAAATGCATCGTTGTATGAAGAAATCAATAGCTTTAAAACGTTTTTTAAGTTTGCTTCAACTGGGATAAAGAATTTTCTTTATTATCTTAAAGAAAGCATTTATTAATATGTTACAAATTCAATAAATTCACATTTGTTTTCCTGCATCCATTACGTTTGACTCCATCTTTAATGGCGGACTGTGCACACTACACCACCTCTGAAGTCAGTACAGACAGAACAGATCCAGAACACTGTTCTGGGTCGCTCGATTGTTGTACGGTACTGTGCAGGACGTCCAGGACAATGAATCGAGCGCCTCCTAGATCACAATCAGCCATGAAAACAAACACAAAACGGAGTTTGGTCCCGTTATAATGCCACTTTACTTACAATGGATTTTAATGTAGGAAACACCAACAATGGCCGAAAACTACAATCACATGCCACAATATGTGAGATTTCTGCACAAGAAAAACAATACAATGACAAAAGACAAACAAAGACAACGATAGGAACTAGGGATAGCCGGACTACCCTTTTATTCAGGTAAATTGCCTTGTAATGGAAGCGGAATTTGTGCCAACGTGTTTTTATAGCAACCATATAAAACAAATATTACAATCCATAAAGATCATCCATAAACTCTGAATCTGCATGGACATTATCGAGAATATTTAAATGAAATAGTCAATATAGATTATTTTGTGAACTTACCCTCAATCAAAATCATATGGAAGATTTTAAATCAAACATCACTTTGTTAGACATTAACAAGTCATGAAAATATATACAGCAAATCCTGCGATAGGCATTTTATACCATTTTCTATCGAAAACAAAGGATTTGAAAAGAAGAAGGCACATAAATAGTATCGCGAAAAAGTATTTCACCACAGCAATACTATGAAGAAAAAAGTGTTTTCAACAACAATACTATCTTGAGAAAAATGTTACTACAATTGCCTTTCCCTTTGATAACAGAAAAAGTGAACAAAAAGACGATTTAAAAGTGGCAAAGAAGTTGTCAGTGAGAGTTGATGATTTTGTGAGGAATCTAGTTATCCAATACCCAAGGTGCTTGCCGAAAATTTTATCGCCATCAGAGATAAGTGATGGTTTGAGTTATTGTCCTAATTTTGACATCACGATCTTTAGAACCGCTATGGGATATATAGTCTGTTTCAAAGATGGCAGCAGATCTGTCTCTTTACACATATCTACTGGATTTGACTTTACTATCGGAATGGACATGTTCAACACAAAGGGTGTCATATAAAAAGCAGGAGATGATTCCTCTACCTGTTTACCTAATCTCACCTATGTTTTTTATACGATCCGTCACAGTGTTATTCATCTGTGCATGTGTGTCTTGCACAGTACTCATGTGAACTTTTGTCTCTTGATTTTTCGATGTTGCCATTGTCCTTTAAATATTCGATGGCTCAGTTCTCGCTTACTTTGATTAAATAATTGAGTTACAGGTGTTAGAAATCTTGTTAGATATCAAAGTGCTTGCCCGCATCACAAATATTTTTGTCTAAAAGACTATAATCTGAAACCCTTTATAACTAAGCAGTTATAAGCAAATATCCAGCTTCAGAATCTGATATTGATTCATTAAAAAAAATGGCGTTTTGGAGATAAGCGAAGGAGATCACACCTTCCAAAGATATTGTCATCATCGTTGTTCCATGGCTTGATTTTCCCATGTTTCCAGAGGTTTTTTCTCATGTGCATTTACTTCTTATCCTTTTATTGTTAATCAGAAAGGAAAGTTAGCTATTAGAAGTGTTTTACAAAGAGATAAAATGCAGTCATTGCTGTTAAAAGGCCACTAAAACTGGTGTATTATGAATAAGCTTGGATGAATGACCCTATTAGAACTCGAAATATTTAGAGTGTTTTAGAATCAGAATTAAAGTACTTTTAAAAGATCTTAAAACAGTATATATGAAAAAGAAAGGAAATGGGGTAAATGTCAAGGAGACAACATCCCATATCCAGGTTTTTGTTCATTGCTTGGCTTACTACGGCATTGACACATACTGAGAATTGTTAAATAACAATTACAGGAGAGATATACGCCATTAATTAAATACAAATGTCATCTAAAAAAAGAAACATTGTATTTTCCCGATGGACAATAGGATCTGTAAATCTCTTTATCATTGACCTTTCACAGGAAAATCAGTACGAAATATTCTTGGTAAGTATATAGTACTATATTTTCTCTAATTCAAATAGTGTTCTCGTCGTTTTCATGCTATAAGAGATCAAAGTGTTCTCCAACATATGGATAAATTGATCTCGAGATTTCATTGGATATTGAAAAGGTCACGAACTTTTCTTTAAATAGCAAAATATACCTTAAATAAATTTATTTCAAGTACAAATCAATATAAAGGGTATTAAATTAAAGTATTGTAGAGGCCCGAGACGGTTCGGTAGAAACAAAATACACATGAAAATGTCCTTAGAATTAGAGAAATAAAATCTATCATTTGCAAGTCGATGATTTTCATAGTTCTACTGTCTCAATGGTTAAACATAAAAGTTCTCGCTAAAGCTCGAACTTTTAAAGTTTAACTCTCAGTTCGACAGTAGATAATTTACAGTACGGAAGCTTATGGGATCTAAATATGAAAAGCGTTAAAACGCAAAAAGAGGCACATTAACACAAATGCATATAAAAAGGAAACAATGTGACACGGAAAGACTTAATGATAACGGCAGAAAGGTTGTTGAGACACCAAAAGGTACAAACGCATGTTTCAAAATTATATATATTAGAATGTCCATTATGGGCAATGTTGAAGAATCTCGTAGCCGTGTAACATTTTAAAAATCTTATCATATAATAGCAAACTTGGCATGGTTTGATGCAAAAATTGTGGTATCATTGGATATCCTGACACAATGGAATTTTCTTCTTCCTCATCATGTATTTGTACACTGAGGTCGTGATCACTATGTGTTGGTAGATTTTTGCACCTCGGCTGACTTGGTGTGTCTGCATAAGCTCAAACTCCGGTCGTCAGGGTGATCTTATACAGACACACCCCGTCCTCGTGTGATAACTATTACAAAAAAATTTACTAACTTCAAAGAACTGAACAGTTCTCAGAACCTGACCCTGACAAAAACAAAATAAAAGGAAAAAATCCTTTGTTCTAACTGGGGGTGAGATTGCTGGGGTGATCCGACTCAGGTTTAAATGACTTTGGTCAGTCAAGCTTGAGAGTCACACCTCCAGGTGAATGACTATTTCGGATTGTTTCAGAACGACAACCATATTTGTAGGCATATTTGGCTTCATGGGAATATGTTTTCCTTTGCTTGCAAACAAGTACAGTGTATGAATCTAAGTACTTTATCCCCATTATATATCGTTTGTCGATGTCAGAAATCAATGGTGGTAACTATACTTTAGAATAGTCAAGATCACTGAATCATGAACAAAAAGTATTTGTAAACAACAAATAATAGCACTGCAGACCAGGAGAGGCAAATTATATCTAGTCACTTAGCAGCTTTAGATGTAAGTATGAAAACTTACATCCATATAAAAACTGCATAAAATTGTGAATAACAGACATGACAGACAAACAGGCAATAAATTATAATACTACTACTACTACTAATAATAATAAAAACGTTTTATTTAAAATCAGTATGTAAATATAACGAACAAGGTTGTTTTTTATTATCGATAATAGTGTTGCACGCAGCTCTATATAATATGAATGATAATGTGTTGGTAAGGTGAGCTGCAAAGGTAGAATATGTGATTCCGAATGCCAGCAGTGATGAAAATCATCTTTTTAAACCTGTTAACATCGGAAAATCCAG
>MJUU01017896.1:14852-41167 GCA_002080025.1 Modiolus philippinarum
TCATCTGGTAGATTACTGTCATGTTAAAATACCTAGTTAATATCAATTATGAAACGGATTTCAAGAATAACCAATTTACAACATTTTCCCATAGGGTTCTAAGTTTAACTATAGTCCCCGGTGACGGGCATCTTTTATATCTGATTCGTACAAATATATAAAATTTGGTAGATTACCATTTATTTACCATGCCTAGTTGATATAAACTTGATATGTGGAACGGTTTTCAAGAATAAGCAATTTACAACATTTTCCCAGAGGAAAAAACTAAGATCTGCATTGGCAGCCATCTTGGATTTATTATCGTTACTAAAGTCATAAATATGTTCAATGACCATCATGTTACAATGTTACCATGCCTTATTGATATCAACTACTATAGAAACCGTTTGCAATAATAAGCAATTAACAATATGTTCGCATAACTACTTTCCCTAGTGACCGCCATTTTGGATTTGTGAATGGTACAAATAATAAAATTCGGTAGATGACTGTCATGTTACCAAGCCTTGTTAACATCAATTTATATATAAAACAGTTTTCAAGAATTTAGCAATTCACAACATTTCCCGTAGGGTGCAAAGTTAAACTAAAATTTCAGGGGTGTCCATCTTGGTGACCATCGTGTCCCCATGCCTAGTTAATATCAACTTGATGTAGGAAACGGTTTTCAAGAATTAACAATTTACAATATTGTCCCATGGGGGTTTAACTGTGTTCCACGGCAGCGGCCATCTTGGAGGGGGTGCGGAGATGTCAGACATATGTAGAGATTGTAGTTCTAAATAAGATGAAAACTTTTGCTATGAAACTTAAACCTTTATCTAATAGCGGTTTTGAAAAATTTGGTCAAAATGTAAAAAAGAAATCGAAAATTTTTCCAATAAAGTGCAGTCAGATTTTCCTCCAAACTTCAAGGTTGGTAGAATCGTGACATGCTGAATATTCTTGCAGTTAACCTCTATCTCTTATAATTTTTCTAATAAAAGATAAAATATAATAAAATTTTGAAAATTATACGGGAAAGGGGCAGTAACTCCAAGACGGGTTTTCGTATTTCCTTAAGGTTGCAGGGAGGGTAGATTTTGCCATGCTGATAATTTTGCCCTCGTCAGATTTTTGATATCTGTAACGCTTTTCCAATTATTTGAAAAAAAACAGCAATTTACTCTTATGTGAGGGGCGGACAGAGGTGTCTTTTTCTCCTTTCTCCCGACCCCTTGCTCCCTTTTCTTGTCTCTTATCTCCTTTTTCCCGTCCCTTCTTTCTTGTCTCCAGTCCTCTTTTTCCCGGCCTCCCTTTAATTTTCTTTTCTCCTTTCTACCTTTCTATCTCTTTTCTCCCGCCCCTTTCTCCGTTATCTCGCACCTCTTTTCTGTCTCCAGACATCTTTCTCCTTTCTCCCGGTCTCCCCTAACCTTGTCCGCCCCCTCTTATGTTCTGTCTATAGTAACAGCGGCCATGTTGTTTGATCAACGGACTAATCGAACACAATTTTGAAACTGCATACCCAGGTGATCATTCAGGCAAAATTTGAGATTTTGAGAAAATTTAAATGACCGTGTCTCTCAGTCGCCAGACTGCCATTCTGCTGACTAGCTATGGTTAGAAGTGGGAATTAGAACGCACAGAATGTTTCGCATCAGTAAGTAATGTTAGAGACCGACTACGTTGAATACAGATGGACTGCATTCCCGAAAGCCCGTTGGAGTGATTAAAACCCTCGAGAGAAAATTTTGATTTACGCCCAGATACATTCAAAACCTGGACGTCAATGCAGTACAATCCCTGGAAATGATTATTATAACCCCACTTGTAAAAGCGGTGGGAACATAATGATGGAGATGTTCGTCCGTCTGTCTGTCCGTCCGTCCGTTCTTTCGTTTGTCTGTCTGTCATACATTTTTGTCATAATTGGTTTGAAGTTTGATTATAATGAGTTGTAAAGTGTAAGCTATTTTCAGGTCTACTGTGCTATTACTTTCTGTTTGCCGATATGTCGCACTTTTACTATCACTCATTATGGATGAGAAATTTTCGCCGCAGTTCACTTTGCTTGTATGACTGGGAAAGACTTGAAATTTGGTCTGGAGCTTCATAACAATGAAAAACAACCAAAAAACCCCCAAAAAAACAAAAACAAAAAAACGGCGGGTATATACTGATGAGGGTGTCCGTGCGTCTGTCCGTATGTCTGTCTGTCCGTCAAACATTTTTGGTAACAGTTTTCTCAGCAATATATATTGGAATGATTTCATATTTGGTCTGAAGCTTGATAATGACGAGTTGTAACGTGTAAGCCATTTTCAGGTTTGCCGTTTCACTACCTCATGTTTGCCGATATGTTTTAAGTCTTACCATAATCCACTATTAATGAAAATTTTTCGTCACAGTTTACTTGGCTTCTATAAGTTAAACTTTGTCTCGAGCTTTATTACACCGAGTTGCAACTTTTAATTCATTTACAGGACTGTTGTGCTTTCACCTCCAGTTTGCCGATTCTCTGATTATTAGCTATAACTAACTATATCTGATGAGTTGTAACGTGTAAGCCATTTTTATGTCTGTATTACTACTTCCTGTTTGCCAAGATGATGAAGTGTAACTATAATCCACTATGGAGTAGAAAGTTTCTTTACACCTTACCTGGCTTATATGACATGCATTCAAATTTGGTCTGGACAACTGTTAAAAGAAATTTATTGCACTTAGGAAACGGATGAATTCATTTGTGGTCCAGTGGAGTACTATATTTCTAGTATTATATATGCACACACTTTGGTATAACATTGGTTGACTGGAAGGTTGAAGACGTGGTATATATGAAACACCATTGACATTTTCCAGAATGTCTCTTCATTCAAGAATGTTTACAATAACACAGATTTATACCGAGAACTCCCGAGGAAAGACCGGACATTACTTGCCCAAAATACATATGCAAATGAATCGGTCAGGCCAGAATTTTACACTAGATGGACCGTACAACTGAAATAACGACCAGTGGACGTTCAACGCCTGGATAACTATTAATGCGGACCTGACACCCGATCAATACGGTAAATCGAGGATTGTCGCAAGTATCAAGGCACTACCATTTAATACTTCGGCAACACTTCGTGTTTTGTCGGAACACTTCATGTGTCTATGGCAACGGATCCATAAATGGATAAACAAATGATAAATGAAAATCTCTATACTACTGAAATAGTTTTCAATAGAAATAAATTACAACATTTCTGCATAAAGTCTAATGCTAAACTAAGATCTGCAGTGGCGGCCATCTTGAATTTATGATTATTACTAAAATCGTACATTTGTTCAATGACTACCGTGTTACCATGCACATTTAAATATAAACTTAATGTATGAAATTGATTTCAACGATTAACAATTTGAAAATTTTCCCCACAGGTCAAATGTTGAATTAAGATCTGCACTGGAGGCCTTCTTCGATTTATGATCGGTACGAAAATCATAGATATTTCAATGGCCATCATATTACGATGCCTAGTTAATACATGTGTCAACTAGCTGTAATCGGGTTTTCAACAATTATCAACTTACAACATTTCCGAAAGGGTCCTATGATTAACCATGTTTCCTGGTGAAGAGCATATTACATTAAATGTAAAACTGGGACATACGTAAAAATTGTAGTTCTTGATAAGCTAAACACTTTTGCTATTCAAAACTTTACCTTTATCTGAAATAAAAATATGTTAATTAAACGAAGAAAGCGAAATTACTCCTAATGATTCAGGAAGGCAGCATATGTAGATCTTCACTTGCTTTAATGATAACATTACCTTTATCTCCCATTGTTTTTAATGTATAAGACAAAAAGTACAAAAGTAATATTTCACGGGGAAAAAATGTCAATCATAACCCCAAGTCGGGCTTTCGCATTTTCTTCAAAATGACAGTACCTCATTACTAAATATTTTCGTATTTTAGTAGACATGCCTGAAACCGTTTTCTGCAACAACAGCTCCTCACTTCACGGTATTATGTTCTTTATTACCACTGCCTCTGCTGGTGGACTGTTAGTCCCCGAGGGTACTCACCAATCCAGTAGCAAACAATTCGATGCTGGCCCGAAAACCAATTTTATCTGAAAACTTGAAATATCTAAATTTAACAAAATTTTGTTCAAAACTAAGGAGTATCTCCCTCTTGCATAACTCTGTCTTTAGCTGATTTTGGCTTTTCTATTTAGATGTTATTGGTAATTTGTTCTCAATCAGTCTTTCCACATATTTCGCTATATGGATTTAAAGAAATTTTATTGTATCTGCACTGATGAGACTTAAGTTGTCGAGATGCGCATATGCAGAATCCTAATTAACAGCAACCTCGGTATTATGTTACTCTAAATCGTCCTAATCTGCATTTTTCAATTGTAACTGTGTCTCCATGAAGAGGGAGTGACATGGGGCGTCTGTTCTCCCATTCCTATATTTTTGGACATTTTTTTTTCCCATTTGCCACAACTTTTTGGGCCTCGTTTCCGAATTCCTAAATGTTTTATTTCGTTTTTCCCATTTCCCACTTGTTTTTTTTTNCCCCCCCCCCCCCTCCCTTTACACACACACATGATATATCTACACTTTTCCTTTTCTTACCATTTCTTGGCGACTTCGAAAACCTCGTTAATATAGGCACGGACAGACGACGGACGCAAAGAGATGAAAAAAGCTCACCCTGGCATTACCCAAGTGACCTGAAAGGCGTTGATATACCAGCTTTGGATCTGCCAATGAAGGGTATGATAGTATCGCCAAATGAACTGCATTGAAACGGGAAGATGCCTTAAGTGTTATAATATTTCAAAACTTTAAATATTGCTACTTTTGAAAGTATTGAACAACAGGGCCAGCCTGGTGCCTACGTCGGTTACTAACTGTCTACAATTAGAAACATCCTCCCAGTGGCAAAAAAAAAACCCAACAAAAACAAACAAACACAAACACACACAATAAAGCTAGCGGATCCAAGAGATGGGGTTCCAGGGTTCGATCCCCTTTTCTAAACTTTCTTTAAATTTCGTGCAGAATTTAGGAAGAAAATGGCAAAATTGCAACAAAGTCGACTTGAACGCCTTTTTTTTTCTGGAACCCCATCAGAACCCCTTTTTCGAAGGCTGGATCCGCCATTGATACCGAAATTGCAGGAAATGTTAGTCCTGCAGATTTTGACATCTAATATGCCATCAGTGTATATAAAATAATATTTACTAGACGAAAAATCAATTAAAAGTATATGACATCACGGATATGAACGAATAACCAAAGGGACAGAAAGTAATGCCTTAATAACATAGGAGATTTTAGTGAGTGGAATCAAAAGTTTACAGAATTTCTAAAAATTAGATGTTTTAAGGTTTTCGTCCATAAAACACCGAACTTCTGCACGACTTGGCCGGTGATACCGGTCGGAACAAGCATATGGGACATATGCGAATTCTTCCTTGGGAAATAATAAGAACAACCTCTACGTCTCGAATCCATAGCTTCTTGAATTCAGGCAAAAAAAAGATAGTGTAATCGTATGACCTTGAAATGTAATATTTATCCTTCGATTTCGAACCTCAACTCGTTACCGCACATTGTCTCTATTCAATCAATGTGTTTAAACTTGCTTATGGGACTTGCCAGTAAGTGAGGGTACACTTTTAATCATTCTCACTAGAAATTATTATGTCTGTGTAAGGATATCATTATCTGGGAAGCTAATTATCTTCCCGAATGCAGAAATGTCACAAATAAGCCTCCATACAATTGTATTTATAAACCAAATAGCAATTTTTAAAAATCGTACAAACGATTTTTTAAACCGTTTAAACGATTTTAAAAAACGTACAAACGATTTTAAAAACCGTACAAACGTAAAATCGTACAAACGATTTTGAAAAAATCGTACAAACGAATTAAAAAATCGTTTTAACGATTTTAAAATCGTACAAACAACTTTATAAAAATCGTTTAAATGATTTTTAAAATCGTACAAGGGATTTTTAAATCGTACAAACGAAATTAAAATCGTACAAACGAATTTAAAAAATCGTATAAATGATTTAAAAAATCGTTTTAACGATTTTTAAATCGTACAAACAACTTTATAAAAATCGTTTAAATGATTTTTAAAATCGTATAAACATTTTTTTTAAAATCGTTTAAACGATTTTTAAAATCGTACAAACGATTTTTAAATCGTACAAACGAAATTAAAATCGTACAAACGAATTTAAAAAATCGTATAAATGATTTAAAAATCGTACAAACGATTTAAAAATCGTACAAACGATTTAAAAAAAACGTACAAACGATTTTTATTACATTTTTTTCTTCTACTTGGCACGACTAAGCTGTCGTAATTATCTACATAATCTTGAAAAATCATTCTTTAAATTGTCATCCGATCGATTAGATTCTATCTGCACTGAAGAGACATAATTTTTCGAAATGCGCATGTGCAGAATATAAATTCACAGTAACTACGGTATTCAGTTATTTGAGATTAATTTCACATTGGATTAATTCCAATTTGATTTCAAAAAAGGGGGTGATAGACTCCATAAACTACTATTGTAATCATGAATTATGAATACAGCAGTAACAAAAAAACGACTTAAATAGACATAATGGTTATTTATGCTCATAAATAAATGAAGATGAAAGATTAATGTAAAAGAAGAACAGTTTAATTTTAGTTTTGTTACTTCCAATATGACTTAAAACTCGCCAAATTTCAATCAAAATAAAACATCGAAGATGCCTACAGTATCCGGATGTTGTAATATTATCAGTGTGTGTGTGTGTATTTCTAACATATTTCCAAATTATAAAATATATACCGTTAAGGAGGCTCACTTCTAATGTTGTTTATATCAAGGACTTCTTGAAACCTATTTAATTTTATTAAGCATTGTAGATTAAATGAAATGGTAGAAAGAAATATATAAGTCAGTGTGCTTTTAACGGAGATAGAAGACATTGAAAATGTGGCGGGGAATGGATTTCCCTTTAATTTAACACTAGGACCTTTTTTTGTCTGAAAGCTAGGAAGTTATATCAAGAATTCTGAGTAAACTTGTCAGGGTCTTAATTTGACCTTAATAAGACATTCATTAAATAAAAAGCAGGGTCCGTGTACAAAATTCTTTAAGCTATTTAACTGGAAAAAACCAGAGGAGTTCCACATCTGACACAAATTAAAAAATGTGACAATACATCGGCAAACGAATACCAAAGCAAGAATGAGGAAAGGGGAATACTGAAATCATAAATCTAAATGATTTCACATCCAACACGAATTGAGACTAACAGTATGACGCAGACAAAACAAATAAACAAAAATGACGAGTGAGCCACCTTAAAATATGACACATAAAGAACTAAATGTAGATTTCGTTAACGGCATTCACTATTATAAGATACGTCCTCGGTAATTTGTAAAATTTTGCTACATTAAAATCAATCTCATATTTTTAATTTTCGAATCATAAAATAATAATCAAAATTGAAAGACAAATTCAAGATTTGAAGAACTATGAAAATGGTTTAAGGCAAATTTTTACCTAGTCAAGGTGACAGCTGTGTTCTTCAGCCACTTAATTAGACAACTATAACATTATTCTACTTTCTGATGCATGATAAAACAGAAAGATAATAAAGTGTAATGTGAAATGAAAATAAAACGTTCAATCTCACACTGACTGTACAATCAAACTTTTTCTTTTTTATGAAATTTAGACATTAGTTGTCGAAATACGCATATGCAGAAAATAAATTAACAGTAACTTCGGTATTTTGATATTTATTACCACCGGTCCGATGCCTCTGCTGGTGGACTGTTATTCCCCTAGGGTATTCACCAACCCAGTAGTCAGTACTTCGGTGCTGACCCGGAAACCGATTTTATTTAATTTTGCAATATCTAAATTTTACCGAATTTTGTTTAAAACTAAGGAGTATCTCCCTCATGAATAGCTCTGTCCTTAGCTGAATTTTGGCTTTTCTATTTACCCCTTTTAGTTATTTGTTCTCCATCAGAATTTACACGTTTTGGTTGATGGACTTCCAAATGTTTTGGTTTTATCTGCACTGATGAGACATAAGTTGTCGAAATGTGCATATGCAGAAAATAAATTAACAGTAACTTCGGTATTTTGATATTGATTTTTATTTATCTTCAAAATACATTTTTCGCTCTTTTTTTAGCTGACCTGACCCGAAGTGTCAGTGTGAGCTATTGCCATCACTTGGCGTCCGTCGTCTGTCATCCGTCCGTTAATTTTTTACATTTTCATCTTCTCTGAAACCACTGAAGTAAATTCAACCAAACCATAGGAATGATGTATGGAAGGCCCTTTAAGAAGATTGCTCATTTTGGTCCGATCCGATAAAAAACATGGCCGCCAGCGCGGAACTCAGGTTTAACATTGGACCCTATGGGAAAAATCACATTTTCATCTTCTCCTCTGAAACCGCTGAAGCAAATTCAACACAACTTTACAGGAATGTTGTACGAAAGGCCCTTAACAAAGATTGCTCATTTCGTTTGGATTCGATAAAAAACATGGCCGCCAGCATGGAACATAGTTTAACATTGGACCCTATGGGAAAATCACATTTTAGTCTTCTACTTTGAAACCTCTGAAGCAAATTCAATAAATTTTACAGGAATGATGTACTAAAGGTCCTTAACAAAGATTACTAATTTCGCTATGATCATATAAAAACATGGCCGCCAGCATGGAACATAGTTTAACATTGGACCCTAAGGGAAAATAACATTTCATCTTCTCCTCTGAAACCACTAAAGAAAATTCAACCATTCTTTACAGGAATGTTGTATCAAAGGTCCTTAACAAAGATTACTCATTTCGCTATGATCATATAAAAACATGGCCGCCAGCATGGAACATAGTTTAACATTGGACCCTATGGGAAAATAACATTTTCATCTGCTCCTTTGAAACCACTAAAGCAAATTTAACCATACTTTACAGGAATGATGTATTAAAGGTCCTTAATAAAGATTGCTCATTTCGCTATGATCCAATAAATACATGGCCGCCAGCATGGAACATACCCAGCTAACAAACCATTTTCGAAACAAATTGATGGTTCGTCAAAACATTTTATTGAAACATTTTTGAAATGTTTCGAAAACGTTTTATCTTTTTTAAAAACATTTCGAAAACATTTTAAAAATGTTTTAACAAAATGTGCTGACAAACAATTTTCTAAACTTTAAGTAAAACATTTTATAATGTTTTATAAACATTTTAACATAACGTTTTAAAGTTATTTTGGGTAACATTTTTTCACAACATACTGAAAACATTAAAAAATCATCACACCATAACATTGTTTCAGACATTTTTTAATAACATTTTGCCAAAGGTTTTTAAAACATTTCGAAAATATGTTTTTATTCTGTTACACCGCTACATCATAACGAAACGTTAGAAATCCATTGGCACTTGATGTTCCCATTATGTTGAGGTAAAACATTTTCATAAAACATTTGAAATATATTTTTACAGCTTTCAAATTACGAGTAATCGATTGTACAATAGTGTTGAATGGCATGTTAATATAATTATAAACAATAAGATTTTATAACTTAAAGACCCTTTTTGTACCTTTTTTTTAAATGTTTTGGCCTAAATATTATTTACTATTTCTTATTTCTTATCTCCTCTTTCCTATTTCTTATTTTTCAGTTTTATCTCAAAATCGCATTCTCATCTTATTTTGAGAACGAGGTTGCTGCAAGGTTAAAAAAAAGGTCACTAACTAATCAGATATTAGTATAAATTTCAAAAGAAAACAACTGCCGACATATTCCATGTATTCAGATCAGCCACTTGGGTAAGTTTGTACCTTTATCTAACTTAGTTAATTGGAAATAATTTCTTTGTAATATGAATGCAAACTTAAGATAATTATCCTTTGTACTTCAAGTTCTACTACCGTACACCAAAATCAATCAGTTCTTGACAAGTATAATGACAGATGGCAAAGGTAGCATCCTTCACAAAGTAAATAAAACAGTATACAATAAAAACGGCAACAACAAATACATAACAGAAACCAAAAAAAATATTGTTGTCGACTTCTTTGTTCTGACAAAATGTGTTAACACAATTGATTAAATGTTTATTATTCAGGGAAATGTCTTAAAATAAATAACTGTGAAATGTCACAAAATAAATCAACTTCAATCCCAGTAACCTCACGTTTCAGCTCTCGCGCCTTTGACAAGGATTGTCCACCTTAAATATTTATATCCTGCTTAACTGACTGGATGTTTTAAGAAGTATTTAAAGAACCAAAGAGTGAAGTATGAGACTAAAAATGATATAGATAACCACATTTAAATAGTGAAAATTTAAACACCAAAACTAAAACGAAAAAAGGATACACTAATTTAATTAATTAGAATTAAGAAATAATTCATGTGCATCTAAATTTATCGATGTTTTACCACGGGTTGGCCCTTTATGACGATTACTGAGTTCGATTTGATTCGCTAAGATTGGTAATGGGCACATCTTTAATTTTCATAGACAAGCTTTTGAGTTTAACAATACTGAGATAAGATTCGGTATTTTTATTTACATAGACATCAATAATTAATATTCAAAATATATTGATCTGGACAGGTACTCGAAACATCTGGTGAGTTCGATTGGATTCGCTAAGATTGTTTATGAGCACATCTTTAATTTTCAAGGAAATATTAAATAAGAAATAGGAAATAAGAAGTAAGAAATAAGAGGTAGGAAATAATAAATAAGAAATAGGAAGTAAGAAATAAAAAGTAAGAAATAAGAAATAGGAAATAAGAAATGTAAATAGTAAACGATATGTCCCTTTTTGGCGTAAAAAGTCCTAAATTAGAAATTAGAAATTAGAAATAGGAAATAAGAAATAAGAAATAAGAAGTCCCCTCTCGGCTTTCGTACGAAAATGTGTCATTTTAAAACCAGTTATATGGAAGATTTACTACACGTTCGGTCGATGTAATTAAAAAAAAATCTGTGAAAAAACAACACCGTATAAATTAATGTCAGTTTACTATAATTTTATTTAGTGGATAGTTTTCTGTGAACATTTAATTAATAGTGTTTTTTTCGGATTATGTGCATACATTTATCTAACAGTTACTTCTTTTCATTGAACAATGCGCGAGGAGATCACTAGCTTGCTATAGAAATTGATACGAAACAAGCATAGTTTTTTCACGATCAATAGTTTGTGATTGTTTTCATATATAGGAGCCATAGCATTTACTGGAATAAATTTAATTGAACTGAGTTCTTGACTTTATATATCATATTATTGAGTAAAGCATCATTACTGCCAATGTTTTCTAAATAATAATAAATGTTCAGAATAAGTGTGAAAATAATGCCTTTTGGGTTTCATATTTATATGTTGTTTTGCTCATGATTGTTTTTCAGAATCTATGCTATATTTTAATTTGATTTGAAGCCAATGCTACAAATGAAAGCTAGACATTTCATTTGCAGACACACAACCGATACAAAAATGACCATTAAAAATATTCTAAATATGCATTGTACACTGTAAATACAGGATTTAATATTACGCTTAATACTGGAACACTTTAAATATATGTTTTATAGTATCAAGCCATGATAAATTTAATAATTTACTTTCAACATAAGGATGCATGAAAATGAAAAAAAATGTGGAAAATGTACACCATACAAAACAATTATGAAAATAATGTTTTCCCTTTTTTGAATAATCTAAAGGTTGAGAGCAATTTTAAAGACAACAAGTCTCTTCAAAAAAGGTTTTTGGTGAAATGGTACATGTAAAGTTGTACAGCATTATTTAATGTAATGAAAGATGTATGAAAATTGGATTATCTTTTTACTTATTTTATTTATAGTTTTTTCATGATGTTTTTGTCTGCATTAATGTACCCGGTTACCAATAGTCGTATTACACTTTAGTCAAAAAAAGATATACTGGGTGAGTCTATTTTAGCCTAGTGTGCCGTGAAAACTAACCATGACGTGGAAGTTTGACAGAAAGTTTTATTCATATCACATTTCTGTCCAGGAGGTTGATGACATGAAAAAATAATTTTTGTTTGTTCTTTATACCTTTTTATCGGTAATTTGTATGAATATTCTTTGAACTCGTGAGACAAATAGTTTCAGTATTTACTACTGTCCGAGTACGAAAAAAAATTGACAAAAACTATCTTAAGGTCGATAGGTACTCCAAATTTTTTTCCATAGATTTTTTTTTAGATTCACAGGAAAGTTTCCTTATTATACAATGTATAAGCATTTAAATAAAAAATTAAAAAAGGGGCCACCGTGCTTGTTTTTCAAATAATTGGTATCAAAATAATACTTAACTAATGTCTTAGGCCTTTGAACATACTTTCAAAAAATATAAAGAGAAATGAGGGTCACCAACTTTGTTTTCCATATAATTTTTAAAATGGGAATTTTCATAGTGATACCCATGTAAATTTATTTTCATCAGATTATTTCCCTTTTTAAAAAATCCTCTTCCAATTTATTTAATTATCAAGTTACCATATCTCGTTTAATTAGATAAAGATATGTGAAATCAAGTCCAGGTAGGTCCTTTGCATTTTGTATTATGGATATATAATTAATTGATTCATTACAAATAAAAATATTTGCATATTTAATAAGCAGATGATACCAAAATAGCATAAATAACAAATTCTAAATGGCGGAAGGGTACCGATCTACCTTAAGGCACGCCAACTTAGTCTATCAGCAAATCTATGTAAATAATAAAGATAAAAAAAAAAAATCTATGTAAACAAAGAAATAGACATCTACATAAATAGTTGGGATCGTACAAATTCTTTCACTAATCAATAGTCAATATCCTGATTTCTTGAACATTGATTTTTCATTTTTTAAAATTTGTTCTATTAAATGATTTAGATAACTATCTATAAAGTGAATAATAGACGTTTTTGTTTCTGATACTTCAAATATTGTCTCCAATAACAGACTCGCCAACAAATGGGCTCGTCAAGTATTGTCGATAATATTGTTCGTACCAAAGCAAAATTTTTATTAATATATATATATATATGTAATATAGATTGACAATTCTAATATCACTCTCTTTCTTTGCTCTGGAAGCAAAGCTATGTTCTAATTCAAACAATATTTTAGCATGTGTATATTTTACGAAAGGACAAACGTATTGCAAAATTTCAAATTTTATTCATTTCACTAGCAGATATGTTATGATCTTGTGTGGCCCTTTTGATCTTATCACGATCTTGACAAGCTTAACACAATTTCGTTAAGATAGTGCAAGATTTTAAGTTGGTTTTCAAGATAATTGATGCCAAGGACGATCAAGATATTTTAAGATAGTTTCAGATCAAACAAGATCCACTTGTTAATTACGTCCAGGAACGATCCAGATTAGTTAAGTTTGTTAAGATCAAACAAGATCTCGATTTGATCTTGTTTGATCTTGACAAACTTAACACATCTTGATCGCCCTTGAATGCAATGTATTGTTTGATCTTGAGAAACTGAACATTAATGAAGGGAAGATAACAGGAAACAATTACAAATGGCCGAACATTACAATTTCATGTCACAATCAACCAGGGAACTGCACAAGAAAAAAAAATAAAACATAGATAACGATAGGAACTCGAGATAGCCGGACTTGGTACCGGTACTGGCAACAGCCAGCAGTAGGGTTAAACCGGGTTATGGGTACCAAAACCTCCCCTTTCTCTATCCCGTTTCCATATAGTATAATAAAAATACAAATAAAACCTCGCTATCGCTCGGTATAAAATATTGACAAATATAAGGTCTGCCCATGTTCAAATTCGCATAGAGCCCGCTTACAATAATATATTTCTTAATTAAAATTCAAAAGGTTATGTTATAATAACTCATTTTCTACAAGTTTGCTAAAGTGGTACTTTTCTTTGTAATGTGCAATAACTGTGACTATTGAAGAATCAAAACTCGATAAGGATTTGTTATACTTGTAGATATTTCATTCCCCATCTTTGTCAGTTTGGTTTAATATACTTGTGTATTGTGGTCTGTTTGCTTCTTTTAATAGACATGGAATATCATTTTGATTCATATGGCATGCCGTTATGTTTACAAAGCACGTGCACTTCAATTTCAGGGAATTGTCAAAATAATTTTAGATTTTCTGAGACTCACTCCTACGTCTCTGTAATTCTTGGATCTCCAAATTATCATTCATATGTGAAAATTAGTTAATATCAAAGCGTTCATGAATGGGTGCTGTATAAAAATCAGGACATGAGTTCCTTCACGAGAACCAGATATTGCTCCATTTAATCATGTATTTATCTAATACATGCATGCTGTACATATTATAATTTTTTTAAACTTTTTAGGGTACATGGCCGGAAGTGCTAAGTGAGCCATCCCAGGTGAGCTGAGGTCAACTAATAACTTGGAATCCGGTGTCGTCGTCGGAGTTTAGCCAACAATTACCAAACTTGGATTGAATCATTATTTTGTTGGTTTTGTTCCTTTTTTTTGCAAATTACTCAAAAATCATTGCAGATGGGGTAAGCATGAAACCTACATATACTTAATTTAAAAGAAAATCTAATATTCTGTTTTTCGACTTTTTGTTTCTTTTGTATAAAATATTAAAAATGGAAGAAGAAGTTACAATTCCAGAAATCCTCTGCATAGGAAGATCTTCCTATCTTGCATAGAAAACCATGTCATCCAAGAAGGGAATATAGTTTAACATCGGATCCTATTGGAAATACATTCAAAGATCTCCTCTGAAAAGGCTTAAACACTTCAACCAAAAATGACAAAAACACTCCTTATATAGCCCCTTTTGAAAATTGTGATTTAGTGTTCATACCTCATCCATGATGGCCACAAGCAGGAAATCTAGTTGGACATAGAGCTCACTTGCAATCATGCAATCAAAGATCATCTTCCCTAGAACCGCTTGAATAATTTTTAACTAAACATGATTAAAACAGACCATATGTAATCCCTTCAAAGTTTGTGATTTTCATGTTTTTAGCAATACTTCCAGTGATTTATTCTCCAAAAACAGCTAATCAGTATTAAAGAATACAATCTTCATAAGTGTATAGCCACTTTCAGTTGTTGATTAACCTTTGTGACGATACCAGATATGTAAGCATACAGCTTGAAATACGATGTAGCACTGCACCTACCTTTGTTAAAGTTTTGTCTTGTAGAATATTTTTTGGACTACGTGTCAAAATGGTTGGTATTAGGCCACTTAATGTGATCATTTCTACAATATATTGTAATTAATGAAATTAATGGAAGTTTATGGGAGATGTTTTAATTATTTCTTTAGTATCGCATCACTGGTATCTGAAGCCATTAATTGCTGCGCTAGACAAATTCATTGACAGAACATATGTTTCATATCTAAATAGCATAACATGGAGGGTAATGAATAATCCAGCGGCGGCTGTATTGAGTCAGCTTTAGTATGAGAAAGTTCAAGTCTTAGTTTATATAGATACGTGCAGTTGTTAACACGTTTACTACGTTCACTATTATTTTTCGAATTTATTCTAAATTGCTCATGTGTTAAGTTTTACAGACAATGTCGACTAAACGAAAAAATTCTGAAAGGAACAATACCACCGATAAACGTAAGAGGGAATCTTATGAGTCAGAGGAGTTATGTAAAAAGTTAAATGATTTAGGAATTAAAGCGCCAACTTCCTTTACTAAGACTCAGGTAGTTTCGCTGTTAGAAGAAAATAGTGCATCTCAGCAAACGTTTGAAGACAATGAACAACTTGAAAACACAGTTACTCAAGTGTCAAATAACGCAATGATAAAAGATCTATTTGCAAGTGTGCAATCATTCAATGAAACAGTTAGAAATCAGGGAGAACTTTTAAATGAACTGAAGAAAGCCGATCGTACACCAGCAACAGCTACCTCCTCATCATCCCAGAATATAGCAACTGGAAATATACAACTCTTACCAGGAGAAAAAGTGGCATCTGGAATGTTTCCACACGTCTAAGTTGTTAACGCTTCTCAACGTCAACAAATTATTGAAGGCAAGTACATTAATTTGGCATCTTTGCTTCCACCTACCAATGACTCTAATCATGACACAAAACAAATCAACGAAGACGGCTCAGTTTTGCTATTCAAACCAAAAGATGCACGCTTACAGAGAGATTTATCTCTCAGTGAGTTTATCGAAGCGTTTAACATTTATAAGAATGTCATCTGCGAAAACAATGACCGTAGAGTGGAACTAGATATGTACCTTCAAGATATTATCGATATGGCAACGAAATACAAGGGTACCACATTTTATGACTACCACAAATCGTTCGCTAAGAAAGCGGCAGCTTTCAAGGAAATGAGGGGCCTTATTGTAGATTGGTCAATTGGGGACGAGAAACTGTATTTGTCTGTATGTACGGAAAAACAAGTTAACACTTGTGGACTTTGTAACAGTACATTTCATATCACCAAGATGTGCCGCAAGGCAGCTTCAAACAGCACCAGAGCTACACTTAATTTTCAACCGAAAATTCAACAAACACCACCCAGAATGCAAATGATTCTTACGGTCGCCCAAAACTATTCTATAGGGGACAAGAAGTTTGCAACCATTACTTGGCTGGTAATTGCTGGCGTCAAATTGCCGATTTTCACACGTTAATGCAAACGTAATAGCAGTACTCCTACACATTAAGGTACTCAAGCTAAACAAAACAAACCACAGACTGCTAACAAATGACTATTTTTGTTTCAAATGAAACCATCAACACCGATTGATATTGATAAACTTAGTAATGAGCTTCACAAACATCCAGACAGAAAATTTGTGAATGGCTTAATTCGAGGATTACGAGGTTATTTTACAGATGTAACAAGATTACCTGATCAGATATTTGTGTGTAAGAATTTATTATCAGCTAATAAATTTAAAGATGATGTCACGCGCCTTATTCAGTCAGAATTGGATAATAATTTTATCATAGGACCTTTCACCAAATCATCATTTGGAACTTATAGAGTTAGCCCTATAGGTATAGTAGAAGAGAACATTCAAAGAAAAAGCGTTAAATTTTGGATTTATCGGCGCCCTATAATAATGACAAGCACTCGAGCATTAACGAAGTAATCAACAAAGAGGAGTATTCTCTAACATATATTTAACTGGATGATGCTATAAGTGTCATTAGGTCTTTAGGTAAGGGTGCTAAGTGCTGCAAAACCGACGTGTCTAACGCATTCAAATTACTTCCAATTCACCCGAGTCTTTGGCATCTTTATGGTTTTAAGTGGAATAACAATTATTATTTCTACACCAGATTAGCTTTCGGATGCCGTTCCAGTCTTTAATTATTTGATCAATTGTCCATTGCAATTTGTAGGATTTTACAAAATGATTATTCCATTAAAAAATGTTTTTCATCTTCTCGATGATATTCTGACAATTTATCATCCGTCTTACAAAGCCGAATACACTATGGAAACGCTCATTTCAGTTTTTGACAAGTTAAGTATTCCGATTGCGACCTATAAAACAGTAGGACCATCGACTACTATAGAATATTTAGGAATTATTTTAGACTCAGTTCATATGGTAGCTAAATTATGTCGTATTAAGTATTATTTGTTTTCGTTTATACAAAGACGGACATGCACTAAGTGTGAACTTTTCAGCCTTTTAGGTCACCTCAACTTTGCAACTAGAGTTATAATTCCGTGACGATCGTTTGTATCGTACCTTTTAAATATTGCACACTCAGTTAAGGAGCTCTGCAGAATTCATTTAAATATGTGGTTTAAGTTTCCTTATCAATGGAATGGCGTTTCATTCTTTATCGACATTAATGTGATGACTGCTTCAGATTTTGATCTTTATACCGACGCAGCTTCAACGGTTGGATATGGTGGTTTTTTTCCAGAATAAGTGGTTTTAGGGTCATTGGCCTGATTTCATTGATTTGCATATGAATAATTCAATGTCTATGGCTTATTTGGAGTTATATCCAATTGTTATTAAGTCAATTCTTTGGGGGCAATGAGTGGACAGGGAAACGTATTTTATTTAATTGTGATAATCTTGCAACCGTTTATATAATTAAGAAAGGAAAAATCTTTAGAAATCATGGAGTTCATGAGACGTCTCACTTGGTGTGCATGTAAATATAATTTTATCATATATGCTACTCATGAGCCTGGAAAAAATAACATAATAGCTAATTCGCTTTCTCGATTTCAGATGGACCGCCTCCGTCACCTGTGTCCACAGGCTTTGCCAGAACCCTGTCCTTGCCCACCCAACTCCGAAATTCTCTGGAATTAAATAGTTTTGTGAATAATTTATGGAATGCAAGTTTGAATTCAGCAACGAAAAATGTGTACAGTTCTGGATATAAATCTTTCATTAATTTTGTGAAATCTCAATTTAATGGAAATGTTAAATCAAGTGTTCAGAGTAAAGTAACGGAAAATTTTTTGATATATTTTGTGCTATATTGTCAATCTGTTTTACGGATTAAATATTCAATTATTGAGATATATTTAGCAGGAATACGACATTTCACTATTAGCAACTATAATTACAACCCATTGGTAGATAAATATGGCTATACTCTTATACGACTACAAACTATTTTGTTGGGTATAAAGAAGACTGAACAGAAATGTTTGCGCCAGAAATTACCTATAACGTTTGACATTTTAGGCAAAATATATGACCTTCTTCACAAGGGCATTAATCGCTCTAGTTTAGAATTTACTTTGCTTACGGCTTGTGTAACTGCATTTTTCGGATTTATGCGCTGTTGAGAATTTGCATGCTATAACACTTTTGATTCTGCGTGTAATCTGACAGTTGGAGACGTACACATTGTATCAAATGATCAGTTAACATTCATTTAAAGGCGTTAAAGACTGACATATTTCGCAAAGGCGTCACTATCAAACTCTTTAAAACAAACAATCGTATATGCCCTTATGAACTTTTGTGTAAATATCTGCAATTTAGACAAACAAATATTACTAGCAAAGATGACTCTTTCTTTATAGATTTATATGGTTTTCTTCTAACGCGTAAAACATTTATAACAAACTTGATATCGGTATTATGTCAACTTGGATATCAAGAAAAGGATTATAGTGGACATTCTTTCCGCGTCGGGGCTGCTACTACATGTAGCTCTAACGGTGTTCAAGATAATATGATTCAGATTCTTGGTCGTTGGAAAAGTTATATTCGGACATCAGCCTCGGATATGAAGTAAAATGTGTAAATGATGTTTTTATTAACATTAACTGACACTTTTTCACGTTGAAAATTAATTTGATGATATTTGATTAAATTTAAGCGTTTTCAAATTTATTTTTATTATTGTTATTGTCTTATATAATTAATCGACATACTATCTGGATAATTTGGGGACTCTCAATGTGTTATACGTGTACCCGCTTCACACCTTTCGTTTGGGCAATAGTAATATGAGTTGTCACCCATATTACTTATTGTCACCAAATTATTTGCCTGAGATATTTAGGCAGTCCTAAATGAGGGTAGTCGCGCAGTCGCCATTGGTCGTGTGTAATGTCCATTTGTTTATAATCCGACAAGAAGTTCTTCCGGGTTACAGTTGTTCTCCTGACATATGGATCTTACACACGAGGTTATTCTACTCAGGCTGCAATGTAAGTATCCCTGAGATACCTATCGTGGTGACGCAGTCGTCAACTAACCACATAGAGAGATGTTTTCTGCATTTACAATTTATGCATCGAGCTCGGGTTAAATACTTACATTTGCGTTAATTTCACTTTTCTGGGACAGCACGTAATATTTAGATAACGTGTTTAGACAGTGTGTACATTTGAATGCCACATAATTTCAAAATTCATAAAAGACTTCGTACTGGAATTATTGAGGGCATCGTGTATCATTGTCACAGTGGTCAGCTACCGCTGCTCGGGTTAAGTGAACTTAAACTCACGACGTCACCTAGCGTGTTACCCGTATGCCCAATAGTATTGCATAATATGTTTATTGTATATTATATTAATCAATCACATAATCAATGTAGCTAGTCAATAAATGTAATATTGACATCAGTATGGTTTAATCAAGCCTGTAATTACTTTTAATCTGTGTTCGATTAATTGAATCATCAATACATATTTATCACCAATCAGCTATATCATGGTTTAACCAGCTGTGTCCGACACATGCCAGGCGGCCTGTATATCTGTAGTTTGATGTCACTATATTTTATTTTCTTACACTTTTAAATCGTGGTTATGTGAGGTCAGGAATGTCGTTACTGGCATGCACATTTTAGCTTTATCGTAGTAATTATCCTGTTTGAAACATGGAACATAAATCTGGTGTTATAGTTACATTGCTTTTTCATGGTGGACCATTGCTTAAATTCTCAACAAGCTAAGTGTGCAAGAATGTTGTTATGTGCAAAATTTTGTCAAAACTATTTCAGATTTCATTTGTGCTTAATTCAGATCTCGATGGATAAAAAGAATATTTTCAGCCATGTTTTTTTTTCTTTTCTCAAGTTGCATATCCATCAACCTAATATGTGACCACACTCAAATTCTGTCAGGAAGCGCCTTAATGTATAACTGTTCAATATTCAACATTTATATCATGTTCTGCTTTTTGCATCTCCTGAATAATGACAGTTGCTGCATACAGAGCAGACAATTCGAGACATGAGATGTTGAATGTTGTTGAATGCAAAAGAATATATTTAATAGACTTCTTATATTGATTTATATGGTTTTAGTAGGGAAAATCAGCCAAAGTATTTAATGCAAATAGAAGGCTATGAACATGACGACGAAACAGCTACCTACATGCGGCGTTCAGCGGTGTTTGATTATATCACTAAAATAACAGACTCCAGCGATATTCGACGATTTATCTTGGTATGTAAGGTTAAGTAGTAGTAAATATGCACTGCACCTTATTTCTGGAGGGGCATCGCCGGAGGGGACTATATACGTTTACATCCAGTTAAACTTCACTTAAATTTCCAGAGTTTTTCCCATATTATCTAACAACATGCTGTTTGTGTGTAAGAAACACTATCTCGACTGTCTTGTGAAGGAGATGGGCATCGACAGTTCATCTGGAAACCCTACTTATACCCCTACTACAATATCGAGGGATGAGATTGTAAACAATCACACTTCAGTGTTATCATCATTTTGCATAAAAGCTAATGATGAAAACAATCAACTCCCTTACATCTACTGGTTACCTAAACTTCATAAGAATCCATACAAACAGAGATTCATTGCCGGGTCTTCCAGATGCACCACTAAACCTCTTTCACAGCTCCTCACTACTTTGTTGACCGCAGTCAGAGACGGCCTAAAAATTACTGTAATAAAGCTTACTCCACAAATGTGGATTCTTAAAAATTCAAAAGATCTCCTTGAACAGCTTTCCTCAACCAGTCTTACCCATTGCCATAGCATTCAAACTTTGGACTTTTCTACACTTTATACAACCCTGCCACACAATAAACTGAAAACAGCAATTGCAGATTTAATACATCAATGTTTCTGCACAAAAAATGGAGAACGCAGATACACCTATTTAGTTATGGGAAAGACAAGACATATTTTACACCGATTCAAATAAGAAGTACACCGAGACTAACGTAATCAAAATGTTAGAATTTTTGATCGATAATAATTTTGTCGAATTTGGAGGTCGTGTTTTCCAACAGACAATAGGGATTCCTATGGGAACAAACTGTGCGCCGCTTTTAGCTGACCTTTTCCTTTACTCGTATGAGGCCAAGTTTTTACAAGGGCTTATTCAAAGAAAACAAAAATATTTAGCCCAGTCCTTTAATTTCAGCTTCCGCTACATAGACGATGTGCTTTCTCTTTATAATCCTAAATTTAAGGATAATTTACATCAGATCTATCCAAATGAGCTTGAAATTAAAGAAACAACTGAAACACCTACTTCAGCTTCGTACCTAGATCTTTTATTGTATATTGACGAAGATGGACGTTTGAAATCTAAGCTATATGACAAGCGTGGTGATTTTAATTTCCCCATTGTGAACTTTCCCTTTCTTAGCAGCAATATACCTACCTCTCCAGCCTATGGAGTGTACATTTCACAGTTGATTCGTTACTGTCGAGCTTGTAGTTTGTACAGTGACTTTTGAACAGAGCAAAAACACTGCCCAAAAGCTGCTTAGTTTTGAACACCAGTTTTGAAGTTGCGACATCAAGACCTATTTGGAAACCAAATATAATTGAAATCGGACAATGTTGAATTTTCCCGCTATTTTTGGTGGCCATTTTGAAAATGATGGTCAACGAACAATTTCCAACACCGGTTTTGAAGTCGCAACATCAATCTATTTGGAAAACCAAATTTCATTGAAATTGGACAATGTTGAATTTTCCCGTCTTTTTTGGTGGCCATTTTAAAAATGGCGGTCAACAAAAAATTTTTAACATCAGTTTTGAAGTTGCGACATCAAGACCTATTTGGAAACAAAATGTCATTGAAATCGGACAATGTTGAATTTTCCCACCTTTTTTGGCGGCCAGTTTGAAAATTGCGGTCAAGGAACAATTTTCAACACCAGTTTTGAAGTCGCAACATCAATATCTATTTGGAAACGAAATTTCATTGAAATCGGACATTGTTGTATTTTCCCGCCTTTTTTTGTGGCCATTTTGAAAATGGCGGTCAACGAACAATTGTGAACACCGGTTTTGAAGTCGCAACATCAATAGCTATTTGGAAACCAAATTTCATTGAAATTGGACAATGTTGAATTTTCCCGCCGTTTTTGGCGGCCATTTTGAAAATGGCGGTCAACGAACAATTTTCAACACCGGTTTTGAAGTCGCAACATCAATATCTATTTGGAAACCAAATTTCATTGAAATCGGACAATGTTGAATTTTCCCGCCTTTTTTGGGGCAGCCATTTTAAAAATGGCGGTCAAGGAACAATTTTCAACATCAGTTTTGAAGTCACCACAGCATGGCAAACATTTCATCAGTTTACACTTGACCTTCATCTTCTATAGTTTAGATATAAAAGATGAAAAATACCAAAATTTTAAAAATTCGGTGAAAAAGGGCAATAACTCCTACAATGGTTTATGGATTTTCTTCAAAATTTCAAGGCGGGTAGACCTTGATATGCTGAACATTTTTGCAATTTACACTTAACCTCTATCGGTTACACTTTTTTGAATAAAAAATAAGAAATGCAAAAATTTTTAAAATTTAACGGAAAAAGGGCTATAACTCCGAGATGGGTTTTCAGATTTTCTTCAAAATTGCAGGGCAGGTAGATCTTGCCATGCTGATCATTTTTACCCATGTCAGATTTTTGATATCTGTAACGGTTTTCGAGTTATTGGCCAAAAACTGCAATTTACCCCTATGTTCTATTTTAAGCAACGGCAGCCATGTTGTTTGACCTACCGCCTAATCGAACACAATTTTGAGAAGCCATACTCTGGTGATGATTCAGGCCAAGTTTGGTTACATTTGGCCCAGTGGTTTCAGAGGAGAAGATTTTTGAAACTGTTGACAGACAGATAGACGGACGACAGACGACGGATGCATAGTGATGGCAAAAGTTCACATGGCCTTTTAGGCCAGGTGAGCTAAAAAATATAGATTTTTTTCCAGAAAAAAAACATAACCCCCCTTTCAGATCAAATGGTTGGACCCTTACTCCGATTTTATTTCTGGGATGAATGTTTTGTTTTCAACCGTTTTCAGTATTTCTCATTTTCAAAGTAACAAAATTTGGTAAGAGTTTAAAGTTGACTGCTTAATCATATTTTTATCTACTCTTGGTAGCATACCGATATCCTGAATGTATTGTCTTGTTTATAACTGCTAGCTCATCTTACTAATATCCATGTTTGCCAGACACTAAAAAAGTATATAAACAAGTAATAACTGTGTTTGAATACAAACACAAAGTCTCCCAAACGAACTCCCATAAATTTCATATGTGGATTATTTTTAACCCCCTCCATTTTTCCATTACCATGGCAACAGTCGCCATTTTGAAAAATTTTGACCAAAAAATAAGTTCCAAACAATTTGCATAATCTTTCCGTCAAATTTAATCCGATTAGGAGCACTTTTAATTTTCCCGCCTTTTTCCAGTTTCCATGGCAACTGCCGCCATTTTGAAAATTTTTGACCCAGTAATAAGTTCCAAACAACTTTTACAATCTTCCTGCAAAATTTCATTAAAATTTGGAGCACTTTCATTTTCCCGCCTTTTTTCAGTTTTCATGGCAACAGCCGCCATTTTGAAACGTTTTGACCTAAAAATATGTTCTACACAACTTGTACAATCTTCCTTCAAATTTCATCCAATTTTGAGCACTTTTTATTTTCCCGCCTTTTTTCAGTTTCCATGGCAACGGCTGCCATTTTTAAAAAAAAATTGACCCAAAAATATGTACTAAACAACTTGTACAATCTTCCTGTAAAATTTCATTCAATTGGGAGAACTTTTTATTTTCCCGCCTTTTTTCAGTTTCCATGGCAACGGCCGCCATTTTGAAAAATTTTGAACCAAAAATATGTTCTACACATCTTGTACAATCTTCCTGTAAAATTTCTTCCAATTTGGAGCACTTTGAATTTTCCTGCCTTTTTTCAGTTTCCATGGCAACGGCGGCCATTTTGAAATTTTAAAATCAAAAATCATTTCTATGCATACTAGGCTACCTTCCTGTCAATTTTCAACCAAATCTGAGCACTTTGAATTTTCCCGCCTTTTTTCCGTTTCCATGGCAACGGATGCCATTTTGAAAATTTTAAGACCAAAATTCAATTCTATGCATCCTAGGCAACTTTCCTGTCAATTTTCATTCAATTCTGAGCACTTTGATTTTTCCCGCCTTCTTCCGTTTCCATGGCAACGGCCGCCATTTTGAAAATTTTAAGGCCAAAAATCAATTCTATGCATGCTGGGCAACCTTCCTGTCAATTTTCATCCAATTCTGAGCACTTTTAATTTTCCCGCCTTTTTTTTCAGTTTCCATGGCAACGGTCGCCATTTTGGAAATTCCAAGACCGGATGGCATATTTTCTCATTGTCCTCTACAAACATATGAAGTTTCATGAAGTGCCGGTCAAAGGTCTTCGAGATATGACCTGGACAAAAATTTTACGCCGGAAGAAGCGGAAAAAGAATAATAACTAGATTTGCACAATAGCTGATGTCGCCCCTGGCAGCCAATTCGATGATTCCATCTTGTTCGCAGCGTCAAAATCTACCTAGAAATCAATTTTCGTTGAAATCGGACAAAGTTGAACTTTTGACGTATTTTGGCGGCCATCTTGGAAATGGCGGCCATTTTGAAAAAAAAATATTAAAACGCACGTCTTCATATGGTGATCCAACTTTATGTCAAGTTTCATGAACTTCTGATCATGCATCGCTGAGTAATTGACCGGACAAACTTTGGCTGGAATAATAAAGAATAATAATAATAATAAGAATAATAATAACAAGACATGATTTTGATCTTGTTGATCATAGAATGGCTCCCAAACCCCCCATGGACCTAGAATTTCAATTTGTCACACGAATGGCAGCCTCTGCGTAAAATTTCATCCGAATTGGAGCACTTTCGATTTTCCCGCCTCTTTTCTGTTTCCATATCAACGGTCGCCATTTTGGAAATTCTGCCACCAGAATTCAATTCCACACATCATAGACAAACTCTGTGTCAATTTTCATCCAAATCAGAGCACTTTTAATTTTCCCGCCTTTTTTTCGGTTTCCATGGCAACGGTTGCCATTATGGAAATTCTGACACCAGAATTCAATTACACACATCATAAGCAACCTCTGTGTCAATTTTCATCCAAAACGGAGCACTTTGAATTTTCCCGCCTTTTTTTTGTTTCCATGGCAACGGTCGCCATTTTGGAAATTCTGACACCAGAATTCAATTCCACACATCATAGGCAACCTCTGTGTCAATTTTCAGCCAAATCGGAGCACTTTGAATTTTCCCGCCTTTTTTTTGTTTCCATGGCAACGGGCGCCATTTTGAAAATTCCGGAGGTCAACCGCACAATTCCAGATGGGGTTCCAACTTCCTACCAAGTTTCAATACCCTACGGCTTACGCATCTCCGAGAAAAGTGCCGGACAAATATCAGGGCGGAAAGCGGAAGAATAATAAGAATAATAATAATAATAATAATAA
>MJUU01017896.1:41209-69160 GCA_002080025.1 Modiolus philippinarum
TTTTTTTGTTTCCATGGCAACGGGCGCCATTTTGAAAATTCCGGAGGTCAACCGCACAATTCCAGATGGGGTTCCAACTTCCTACCAAGTTTCAATACCCTACGGCTTACGGTCTCCGAGAAAAGTGCCGGACAAATATCAGGGCGGAAAGCGGAAGAGTAATAAGAATAACTAGATTTGCAATTGCAAGCAATAGCTGATGTCGCCCCTCGCAGCCAATTCGATACTCCCATCTTGTTCGCAGTGTCAAAATCTACCTAGAAATCAATTTTCGTTGAAATCCGACAACGTTGAAATTTTGACGTATTTTGGCGGCCATCTTGGAAATGGCGGCCATTTTGAAAAAAAAAATATTAAAACGCACATCTTCATATGGTGATCCAACTTTATGTCAAGTTTCATGAACTTCTGATCATGCATCGCTGAGTAATTGACCGGACAATCTTTGGCTGGAATAATAATAATAATAATAAGAAGAAGAAGAAGAAGAAGAAGAAACGGAGGAAAAACAATATGTCGTCCCGACTACGTCTGGGGCGACATAATAAAAATAATAAATATTTATAATCGTATCAGGATGCTGATACACAAGTCTCCCAAACGAACTCCCAAATCAGACTTCAGAACAAGAAACTGCCTTCAACTTCATTCATTTCATAGCACTCTGATCTTTACCGACTTTTTCCAAATTGTCTTGACAATTTTCCGCATTCTGAAATTTTTGAGACTAGAAACCAACTCTCAATATGCAACACATCCTTTCCATGAAGTTTTGCTCAATTCTGAGCACTTTTAATTTTCCCGCCTTTTTGTGTTTCCATGGCAACAGTCGTCATTTTAATTTATTTTAGACTGAAAACAAATTCTCGGTATGCTATACAACCATTGTGTAAGTTTTCATGCAATTCTGAGCAGTTTTGATTTTCCCGCTTTTTTTTTGTTTCCATGGCAACGGTTGCTATTTTGATTTTTTTAAAACTAAAAATAAATTCCCTGTATACTATACAACCTTTCTGTAAGTTTTGATGCAGTTCTGAGAATTTTTAATTTTCCCGCCTTTTTTCCGTTTCCATGGCAACGGTTGCCATTTTGAATTTTTAAAAACTAAAAACAAATTCCCTGTATGCTATACAACATTTCTGCAAGTTTTCATGCAGTTCTGAGAACTTTAAATTTTCCCGCCTTTTTACAATTTCCATGGCAACAGTGCAATTTTGAAAATCCCTAGACCTTCCTGCACAACTACACATTGGTATTTATGTTCCTTTTAAGTTTTATTAAGATCTAATGAGTGGTCTTCAAGATCTGCCCTGGGCAAATTGTAATACGATTTTTGTCAATTTCCCGCCTTTAAATGGTTTCCATGGCAACGGTGTCATTTAGAAAATCCATAGACCTTCTTGCACAACTAGACATTGGTATCTATGCTCATACTAAGTTAAATTCAGATCTGATGTGTGGTCTCCAAGATCTGCCCCGGACAAATTATCCCAAAATTTTGTCGGTTTTCCCGCCTGTTTTGCCGTTTCCATGGCAACGGTGCCATTTTGGAAGTTCCCAGACCTTCCTGCACAACTAGACATTGGTATCTATTTAAATTTTCCCGCCTTTTTACCATTTCCATGGCAACAGTGCAATTTTGAAAATCCCTAGACCTTCCTGCACAACTACACATTGGTATCTATGTTCCTTTTAAGTTTCATTAAGATCTGATGAGTGGTCTCCAAGATCTGCCCTGGACAAATTGTAATACGAATTTTGTCAATTTCCCGCCTTTTTATGGTTTCCATGGCAACGTTGCCATTCAGAAAATCCATAGACCTTCTTGCACAACTAGACATTGGTATCTATGCTCATACTAAGTTTCATTCAGATCTGATGTGTGGTCTCCAAGATCTGCCCCGGACAAATTATCCCAAAATTTTGTCGGTTTTCCCGCCTTTTTTGCCGTTTCCATGGCAACGGTGCCATTTTGGAAGTTCCCAGACCTTCCTGCACAACTAGACATTGGTATCTATGTTCCTTTTAAGTTTCATTAAGATCTGATGAGTAGTCTCCGAGATCTGCCCCGGACAAATTGTAATACGTTTTTTGTCAATTTCCCGCCTTTTTGTGGTTTCCATGGCAACGGTGCCATTTAGAAAATCCATAGACCTTCTTGCACAACTAGACATTGGTATCTATGCTCATACTAAGTTTCATTCAGATCTAATGTGTGGTCTCCAAGATCTGCCCCGGACAAATTATCCCAAAATTTTGTCGATTTTCCCGCCTTTTTTGCCATTTCCATGGCAACGGTGCCATTGTGGAAGTTCCCAGACCTTCCTGCACAACTAGACATTGGTATCCATATTCCTGCTAATTTTCATCCAAATTGGACGAGCGATCTCTGAGATCTGCCCTGGACAAATTTTTGTCCGGAAAGAAAAACAAGAATAATAAAAATAATAATAAAATAATAACAAGTAAGAACTGTGTTCGCAGAGCGAAAGACAAAAGTCTCCCAAACGAACGCCCATATCCACCTAGCCACCTGTGAAATTTCATCCAATTCTGAGTACTTTGAATTTTCCCGCTTTTTTTCCCGTTTCCATGGCAACGGCCACCATTTTGAAAATTTTGAGACCAAAATTCAATTCTATGCATCCTAGGCAATTTTCATGTCAATTTTCATCCAGTTCTGAGCACTTTGAATTTTCCCGCCTTTTTTCCGTTTCCATGGCAACCGCCACCATTTTGAAAATTTTAAGGCCAAAAATCAATTCTATGCATGCTGGGCAACCTTCCTGTCAATTTTCATCCAATTCTGAGCACTTTTAATTTTCCCGCCTTTTTTCAGTTTCCATGGCAACGGTCGCCATTTTGGAAATTCCAAGACCAGATGGCACATCTTCTCATTGTCCTCTACCAACATATGAAGTTTCATGAAGTTCCGGTGAAAGGTCTTCGAGATATGGCCCGGACAAAAAATTTACGCCGGAAGAAGCGGGAAAAGAATAATAAAAAGAACAAGTAATAACTGTGTTCGCAAGCGAAACACAAAAGTCTCCCAAACGAACTCCCATATCGGATACCAAGGCATTACGAGACTCCCTTTTGAAAAACATTTGGGTAGGGGTTTCCCCTCATAACCTATGTAAAAAAAAATTCTGGTTTTGCTTATATGACAACGAAATGCTGTTTTGTTCATTACATCCAATTTCAGACCCTTTCCAAAAAAAAATTGGGGCAGGGGTTCCCCTTATAACCTATTTAATACATATTTCTCAAAATTCCTTTTTTTGTCACAGAACTCAATTTTTAAACAAAAAATATGTTTCTGATTCTGTTTCCATGGCAACAAAGCGCTCTTTTGTCCTTTACATCCAATTTCAGACACTTTCCAAAAAAAAAATTGGGCAGGGGTTCCCCTTATAAGCTATGTAATACATATTTCTCAAAATTCCTTCTTTTTTATCAGAAAACCTGATTTTCCCAAAAAATATGCTTTTGGTTTTGTTTCCATGGCAACCAAATGCTCGTTTGTCCATTACATCCAATTACAGATCTCTTTCCAAAGACAATTTGGGCAGGGGTTCCCCTTATAACCTATTTAATACATATTTCTCAAAATTCCTCCTTTTGGTCAGAAAACTCAATTTTTCAACAAAAAATACATTTCTGGTTTTTTTTTCCATGGCAAAAAAGTGCTTTTTTGTCCATTACACCCAATTTCAGACCTTTTCCGGAGAAAAAATTGGGCAGGGGTTCCCCTTATAACCTATGTAATACACATTTCTCAAAATTCCTTCTTTTTTATCAGAAAACCTGATTTTCCCCAAAAATATGCTTCTGGTTTTATTTCCATGGCAACAAAGTGCTCTTTTGTCCATCACACCCAATTTCAGACCCTTTCCAAAAAAAATTTGGGCAGGGGTTCCCCTTATAATCTAAGAAATACATATTGCTGTAATTAAAATACTATTATCATCAAAAACTACTATTTTCCCAAAATTTCCATTTTTTGGCATGGTTTCCATGGCAACGGTAGTTATTTTGAAATTTCCAATGCTGTGGAACCCTTTCTTACATGACCATAACCTTTCTGATGAAGTTTCATGGAGCTAGTGTTAATAGTTTTTGAGAAACAGTGAAGAATATGATGAAAATCATTCAAAATTTAATTTTCCAATAGGGTTACTATAGGACGACCCCACCCCTTTTTGAGCCCCCCCCCCCAAATGTACCCTTAATGGACCCTCTTTCAAAAACTTTTTGATGATTGATGGGGCTAATATCCTACAAAATTTGAAAGCTCTACGTCTGATGGTTTCTGAGATTTTGTGCGGACAAGTTCATTGTGGACGAGAAGAAAGGGAAAGAAGAAGAATAAGAAGAAACGCAACAAAAACAATAAGTCTCCCAAACTTCGTTTGGAAGACTTAATAATAAGAACTGAGCAAAAACAATAAGTTTCCACAAACTTCGTTTGGGAGACTTAATAATAATAAGAAACGGAGCAAAAACAATATGTCTCCACAAACTTCGTTTGGGAGCCATAATAATAAGAAACGGAGGAATAACAATATGTCGTCCCGACTACGTCTGGGGCGAAATAATAATAAAAAGAATAACAAGAACTGAGCAAAAACAATAAGTCTCCACAAACTTCGTTTGGGAGACTTAATAATAATGATAATAAGAAACGGAGCAAAAACTATAAGTCTCCACAAACTTCGTCTGGGAGACTTAATTAAATGCATATAACAGTGCGAAAAATATGAATATAATACGAGATTAAATCACTCAATCCGCAACAAGAAATTAAATGGATTTATAAGGAATTGACTTCTATTTGGCACCACCTTCGAAATTTGTACGCATACTTTGGTGGGACTCAATGCCTTATTTCAGTTAATAAGTATGCATGAAAACAGTATGACTGGTATCTAGTGTATCAATATATAGCTGTTAATTAAGTACAATCGAATCAATGTTATTTAGTAATTTTTTTTAAATATCTCTGTGATAGGGATGAGAGTTTACCATGAAGCTCGTGTTTTAAGAATCGGCTCATCAACACTCAGTAGATTAACTTCATGAAAATGAGAACATATCTCAGATTGTAGTCCTACTCATTTGACTTTTGACGTCTTTTTCCCTCGACTGGAACAAATTTAAATGCGAAGAAAAAGACTGACGTTGTCAAGGATTTTTTTTTCACCTAGCCTTTGGTATTTAACACCTTTGGAGGACAATAATCCAATTTAAAGGATTTCTTAGCAAATAATTCTGGGTAGCAAGGTTTCTGTCTATCAATTCAAGGAAAAAAAAATACCGAAATGCCGCTTTTTTGTCATCCTCAATTTTATGGAAATGATGTTAAAAATGGCAGAAACTGATAACGAATCCAAAACTAGAGGCTCAGACACTGAGCCTTTATCGCTCACCTGACAAAATGCTGAACAGCAGGGTTTCGATGTTCTGCATGGTGGCCATGTTTTTATGTTAATTTCCCATAGGGCCAAAATAAACTATGTTCTGTGCTGGGGCCATGTTTTTTATCGGATCGGAACGAAATGAGCAATCTTTGTTAAGGACCTTTAGTACATCATTCCTGTAAAGTTTGGTTGAATTTGCTTCAACGATTTCAGAGGAGAAGAAGAAAATAAGAATTTTCCCATAGAGTCCAATGTTCAACTATGTCCGTGCTGGCAGCCATATTTTTATTGAGAACGAAATAAGCAATCCTTGTAAAGGACCTTTAGTTCAGAATTCCTGTAAAGTTAGGTTGAATTTGCTTCAGCCGTTTCAGAGGAGAAGAAAAAAATGTGAATTTTCCCATAGAGTCCAATGTCAAACTTAAGTTCCACGCTGGCAGCCATGTTTTTATCGGATCAGAACGAAATGAATAATCGTTGTATAGGACCTTCCATACATCTTTCCTGTAAAGTTTGGTTGAATTTGCTTCAGTGGTTTCAGAGCAGAAGATTAAAATGTGAATTTCCCATAGGGCCAATGATAAACTATCTTCCGTGCTGGCGGCCATGATTTTTATCGGATCAGAACTAAATGAGAAATATTTGTTAAGGACCTTTATTACATCATTCCTGTAAAGTTTGGTTGCATTTGCTTCAGTGGTTTCAGAGGAGAAGAAGAAAATGTGAATTTTCCCAAAGGGTCCAATGTTAAACCTACGTTCCGCGCTGGCGGCCATGTTTTTTATCGGATCGGAACGAAATGAGCAATCTTTGTAAAGGACCTTCCATACATCATTCCTGTAAAGTTTGGTTGAATTTGCTTCAGTGGTTTCAGATCAGAAAATAAAAATGTGAATTTCCCTTTTAGGGCCAATGTTAAACTATCTTCCATGCTGGCGGCCATGTTTTCTTATCAGATTGGAACGAAACAAACAATCTTTTTTAAGGACCTTCAGTTCATCATTCCTGTAAAGTTTAGTTGCATTTGCTTCATTGGTTTCAGAGGAGAAGAAGAAAATGTGAATTTTCCGATAGGGTCCAATGTTAAACCCAAGTTCCGCGCTGGCGGCCATGTTTTTCATCGGATCGGAACGAAATGAGCAATCTTTGTGAAGGTCCTTTAGTACATCATTCCTGTAAAGTTTGGTTGAATTTGCTTCTGTGGTAACAGACGAGAAGATGAAAATGTGAAAATTTACCGGACGACGACGACGGCAAGTGATGGCAAAAGCTCACACTGACCCTTCGGGTCAGGTGAGCTAAAAACTGGGACTTAACTTACATAAATATCGGCGAGCGGATTGAGGCGCGAAAATTTTTGGGGTATTTCTTAGTAAAACACCAGGATAATTATTAAAAACTACATGATTGTCCAAAAAGGGGGTTCCAACCCCCGGAACCCCCCCCCCCCTTTTGGATCCGCAATTGTTCGAGAGTGTTTTACCAGCAGACTATGTTCCCTGAGCAAGCCGACAGTTTAGCGGCGAGCACTTTTTGACCCGTCTTTCTAAATTACGTTTTGTCTTGTGCTTTTCTTTTCCAAGATAGTGGTCACAGAGTGAGTAGTTTACCTATATTGGGTTTTATTCTTTTGTTTATCATACTATAGGGAAACGGGATAGAGAAAGGGGAGGCTTGGGTACACAAAACCTGTTTAACCCTACCACTGGCTTTTGCTAGTTCCGGTTCAAAGTCCGGCTATCCAGAGTTCCTATCGTTATTTATGATTGTCTCTTGTCTTCATTATTGTTTCTGGCGCAGTTCGCTTGTGCATTGTAATATTAATTTTTGCAAGATATTGCAAAGTTCAATTCTGTACATTTTATTTTTAACATTTTTTTATACAATGCACTTAATTGATTATTATCAATAAATACACCACCAACATTTGACTAAAAAGATCAATGCATTGAAATTTATATGTTGTGTACAAGGTGTAATTTTGTACATGTTATAACATATACAAAAATTTTGTACAAGTTATAACAAATTTTTAGTACCTTCGTTTTACCAAGAATTCTGACAAATTAATTATACGTTTTAAACAAATTTTACAGTATACTTAACATGATCTGAACTTGGTTAAAGTAACTGAATTACTGTGTTTTAAAATTAAGTACATTTTAGATTGCTAAAAATATTTTGTAAAATAAATACATTGAAGTTTGTTGTACTTTTATTACTTGGTGTTGGTTTTGAAATAGTATGTAAAACATTAGTCTAAGACTTGAATTTCTTAGTACAAATTTCTTCTTTTCCAATTGTGTCACAAAAAATTTGTTGTCCTTAATACTGTCCAGTAAATGTTGATTAGAGCACAACTTGTACAATATTTCTGTACAAGTTATAATGTAACTTGTACAAAATCACAACTTGTACACAACATATGTAATGAACAAACAAAAAGAAACGCTTATTTTATTTCATGCTCTATTCAGATAAAAAAAACATTATCAAAGACGAATAACCAAATATTTTTTGCGATTATTGTTGCAACTTCCTGTTGTATTGTTGTGTCGAAATGAAAGCGGGTTTTACGACGGCCTATGTGCGCTCTTTTAAAGTGAGCTGCGACTTTTTTTGAAAATTGATTTGAGGAATTATGAAATAGATAAATAGATTTGTGAACTGTTTGAGTAGACAACGTGTATCCATTATTTTTTTTTTAAATATTTGAACCGTGTTTTGACAAGAGAATGGAAAACTGCTTTTCCCTATGTGGCTAACAAAGGATATCAAATTACCGAAATGTTTAAAATGACTTGTAAATCAGTCTTGTTTTTTTCAGTATATTTGTTATAACAGTGATTGCTCGACTCCAACAAACGGAACTATCAAAATTTGCTCATACTAATTCTCAGATCTATCAATGTTACATAACTTATTAGCCCTGTATAATGTCTTACAATATTATCCTTCATTGGATAGGTATTGTATGCAGAGTTTGCACATATTTCACACGACTATATAAAATAATAACTTTGTGTGTCGGTATTACTTGTCGAAAGATATTGAACCCTCTACTTCATTTCAACTGATCTGCAATGAGCTCCAATATATCATGAACTTAGTGATATCCTCAGTTTAAAACCAGTCGAAAGCTATTTTTATACATGTATATTGTAGCAAAGGTGGCCGAGTTGTCTAAGGCGCCGGACAAATACAGGTGTTGTCGCAATAGATATCACAACAGCGATGGTTCGACTCCCACAGAGGAAACTACCAAAAATGCTGATACAAATTTGCAGATCTCACAAATTTAGCTAACTTAACACAGCTTAAGATAATATTTATTTCCGAATGAAAATTACATGTACTAATTACAATACCGTTCCAACGATGATTAAGTGTTCCGAATGAAGATTCAACTTAAGTTTTATGAATGCGGAATGTCCAAGCATTATCAATTGAATGGGGATAAACAAACTAATTACAGGAAAATAAATGCTTGTAATCCTCGATCTCGATTAAATTAACTCACATTATCTCGAGTTAAAGAAGATTAGATAATGAACTGAAACCTGTATCACTCAAATGCAAACGTGTCTCTAAACAATCAGTATAAGCAAATGCTTGTGTTGATGGCACATCCATCTAAGTTTTCTACCGACTTAATTGTAAAGGAATCAAAATATTTCTTGCTTAAATTCCAATCCCATTCCATCACACATTTAAGATTTTTTTCCGTTAGAGATATACAAAAAGCAAAGTTTATTAATATTAACTGAAAGCGGTTATGCATTATTTTCAATAAAACAAAAAGTGCTATATTTTTAATAATTGATTTTCAGGTAGAAGAATTTGATAAATGTCAACTTAAAATAGATAGTGAATTGCTATAATACATGTAATTCAATTTCATATTTCATGTCAAATTCCAGTCGTTCTAATCCCTTTAATAGTTTCAAAGAGGATAAAGTATTAAGAAATAATTCATGGCAGGTATATTGTTATTGGAAATTTAACCATGGGCTGGGCCTTTATATTCGAATTTAATCCAGAGCGTTAGCGAGGGGTTAAATTTACGAATATAAAGCCCGAGCCCATGGTTAAATGACAATAACCATATACTTGCCATAAATCATTTCGATTCTAATTTGACAGAAAATTGAATTTTGTATTCTGAAGCGACCTAAGAGAAGGCGGATTTCCCACATCCATTCCTGTCTGTGTCTATGACGTCACAATACACAATCTGACGTTTTCAAACAGATGTAAATTCAAAATTCTAAACAAAAGCAAAAACAATAAACATGTACGTGTCCAATTGCGTGATTTAGTTCAAAGTTGTTCTTAAACTTTATTTTCTTCATAAACAAGACGAACAAAATTACATTGATGTTTTTCATCCCCTTTACTCATATTCCGATATTATTTGCCCATGTGCGAACTATATGGTTATCGAGTATAAAACTGATTGACGATTAACAAGAGCCATGATAGAGTCTTTCTTTTTGTTTTCTTTTTTTAACTGCGGTCTGCGGTGGAAGCAATGTGTAGACGTTTTCAGAAATCAGTGTTTACTGAGTTATCGAACTTGATCGCCACGTGCCACATAGTCGTCCACCATTAAGGTCAAGTCGAAGTAAATGAACGCCATCTATTGTCGATTGTTTACAAATGCCCTGACGTTTCCTATTGTTACACTTTGCCCTTATGACGTTACGGTGGTTATGACGTTAAAATTTCACTGCTGGAGGCAAATATGGCGGAGCAAAATCGGCACGACAGATTTAAGTTTCCTATGTTCAAATATAGAGCAAGCCACTTAAATAATACTGTCAAATAAAGTAATACGTCAATATGTACTTCCAAATCAGCTTATTCAATATACTGCGTCAAACGTTACTCATATAACAATGTGAAATGGGGCCTTATTTTACAATCGGAAACTAATTGTCAGTAGTATAAACTTGACAATTTCCCTATGTAGCATTGTAACAGTTTGTGAAGAGGCTTCCGGAACAGTGCGTTTAGGTAGCTCACAATTTGAAAGGATTTGATTCTAAAATTTGGCTTCTAAGTTTCAAGACAAAGTATTAGGGCTAATTGACATGTTGCCATTCTTTCGTTTTTTCGCTACCAGGAAAAAACTGAACCATGAAAGTTTGCATGGTTCAGGATATTATGAATGAAGACCCTGTTGGTGCACATAATTCCTTGCCCGATGTAAAATTGTGAAAAAATTTCATGTAATGTTCCGGACCGTGCGAGTATTTGGGCCGAACGCGTACGGTCGGGGTAATTAATGTATTATCCAATTGATCAAAAGCAGAGATTTAAATCCCCGTTATATTGATTTAGTTCACCCTTAACTGTATTTTTTTCTTCAGTTAATACTCTGTTCAATTGTAATGTCATGCGAAGACAAAGTTAACTCAATTCATATTTGGATAATTTACAGTTGTTTACAAATGAAAAGGTGGAGAAAATACTTGAATGTCTTAAAATATGGAAAGGGCGACAGCAATTTATTATAAGTTTTAGCATTTTACGAATGATCATGTACCACATAGCGGGCTTGGAAGTATTTATTCGGATCCTCAACTGCGCGATATTGGGTAACATCATTATTGTATTTTATCATATCTCTTTCTATTAGATATACCATCCTCCGTTTTTCGTAACGTTTCAGACTGTAGAAGACTCTACTCAACTATAAAATCAATGGTTCCATATGGCAGTAAATGTCACCTATGCAGGGCAGTCTTATCAGAATGTGCAGAAGTATACAATTAAAGTGTTACAACTTTATGTGAACTTTCCCTATTAATTTCACAATATTAACCGATTAATGTTGTTCACCTATATTTATGCTTACTGTAAATGTACCACATATTCAAACGTTTTCGAACTTAAACGAATTTCTTGAGATGCCCACGGTCACCATACCGAAACTGTCCCATACCCATACGGTCCGACCATATGAGTAAACGCATATAGTCCGGAACGTATACTCGGGCGGTCCAAATACGCGTATGGTATAGAACAGAAATATTTAGTGAATTTTCCTTCAATATTCAGTTTGTTGTTAATAGTTGATATCNAAAAAAAAAAAAAAAAAAAAAACGTTTGACGGTATTGCAAGGCGATATAAAAAAAACATATTGATAACGTTTGACGGTATTGCAAGGCGATATCAAAAGTCGCAGCGGAAATAATGGGAGTGGATTATGCTCCCAGGCCGTCCGGAAAGTGTTTGAGCGGAATGTCTGCGATGGTGTTGTGTCTTTACTATCAGAAGACATTTGCGGGAAACCTTGGACAACTATGTGTAAATGTATTTTTGAGAAAATTATGCAACTTTTTCTAGCAATAATATATTCAGATTACTTGGTTTTATTTTTAGCACAAGATTTACGCAAGATTTGACATAAATTTCTTTGCACACACAAAACATATAAAAAATATGTTAAAATAATGGGTTTTTTTGTTGTTGTTGTTTTTTTTTCTTTTAAATAAATACTAATCTTTCCGTCAATTGTGTTCTTCAGAAGGCCTTTCCGACAATTTATGATTAATCAGTACAGATTACACCGAAATGAACAGAAAACCGGAATTACGATTGAAGGCAAACAAACCCAAAGTTTCCAAAATTAGTAAAGCCATTTCCATGCAAGGTCAGCGCTTTACATACGATGGAGATATACATGACTTTAGATAACTGAATAATTTAAGAAAATGATTATCTTTTGAAAACAACTCTTTTTCCCTCTTGTATGTGATTACATAGCGAGCCGGCCAGAAATTCGAGATCAAATGACAACAAATGCTCCGTTCTGATAACTACTTCCGATCTGCTGATAAAAAGCCCGTTAAAGTTGCGACAAGGCCAGATTTTTGTTTTTTAATTCCAAGTAATTTTTAATGAATCAAAAATTAACCATAATCAAAGTGGTAATTTGGTGGATAGTAAATCAAAATAGTTATGCGCTCGTATTTTCGGCTGAAAAGTAGAATGCATAAAATATATAAATGAGAATGTCTGAAAAACAAAGATATGTGTTGTCCATTATTTGACGACCGAGACCATGAGGATATAAAGCCAGTTTGTTTGAGTGTTTTGGTGTAAATCTATACGCTTAATTTAACGTCTTTTGGACAATGTTTCAGTTTCATAGCATCGGACGTCATACTCGACGTCGTCAAAAATAACTTATTTTCCAACTTGCTTCCTTTATTCGACAGCCTCTAGCAGTGAAACGAACCCGGTTACCCCCATTTTAAAAAATCTTTTCTGAAAGCTCTGAATCTAAACATTAACATATCAATTTTTGAAAAATAATTCATGGTTAGGGGAAAATTTCCCAGTCATTTTAGTGCAAATATTAGCGTAAAATTGGCATTTTCCCTATATATTGTATGTTAATTTCTTTCAAGTGGGTACCTTACTTTGAATACGAATTGTGAAGAAACGAGATCGGTTACCCCAATTTTATTTTTGATATTTCGAATCTACTTAACAATAGAAACATCATATCAAAAAATTTCAAAAATGCATGATTTCAGTCATTTACTTCGACTTGACCTTAAAAGGGTGTAGACTCGTGTGTTACTGTAACGCGAATAATCCAGCTGTTATATTCCACTCACTTCGATCGCTCCCCGAGGAAGGAGAGAATCGAATACGGAGAGGGATTGAATTATTCGAGTTACTGTTTCTGTGGCAAAGCATGTTCATTTGTCGTGATGAATATTGGTGAAAAAAAAGAATTGTTACGGTTTTTCCGTTCTGACAGAATAAGTATCCTTTTCACGATTATTTTTTATCAACTAACAAATCAATAAAATGAAATTAATATGAAAATTTGGATCATAAATAATAAAATAAACAACAGCCTCTTTAAAACCTTTTTGCGTATTGTAGAATATTACATTATACAACAATTCATGCTGCAATCCAGGTAAAAATAAACGGTTTGGTGCAGGTAGATTATAACACCTGGAGGCATGACACGTATCGTTAATTATATACTCAGGCGGGGAAGTGGTTGAAATAGAACAATAGAAATTGAGCTCTCGTTTAAATGAGGTAGAAATTGACTTTTTGATTGTTTACCATAAATGCACAATTATAAAAGTTATTTCCAATGAAAAAATACTTATATTTTTCATTCCTTTATTTTGAATTTATATGATAACAACGTAGATTGTTGCAGGTGAACGCATAGATGCATATACGATGTACAAATCAGCATAAAAGATCATGTTAGTGTCTGTCTTTCAACGTGGGTCCCCAAAAAGGCCATCTTTAGATTTTGACCAAAATTTGTATACGGATTGCCAATATCCCTGTTAATCCGTGTGCAAATTTTTATATCCGCCCTTTAAAGCGTTTCTCCAGGATAAAAGTTCAAACACGATCGAATTTTTATCTCCTTTGCATTCTTTCTGAGGTCTCTTTCGGGAATCAACTTTGTAAAAAATAGGAAACTGTCAACAAATCTCTAAAAGAATATCAAATAGTAACCACCCTTATATTACACCTCAAATACTAATTAACACGTTTCCGAAAATCTTGAAATTTAACGAATTGAAAATACTTAAAAGTAATACATTCCCCTTTGATTGCCCCATATATTAATTTCACAGTGAGTACCAATCACTCGCGAGCTAAAAATACAATGAAAAGTCCATTTTCTCCCTACTTTAAAACTTGAAAAAATGGATCTTGAAAAAGGCCATATGCAGATATCAATTTTATATGGTTTATACGATGCATAATTATATATTTAATAATACTCCTAAATTTTGTTTCCGCCCATGCCCTCTGAGGGTGGCTAGATCTTTTCTATATCATCATAGTTTTTACCATCAGATCAGAGTTGGTTTTAAAACAATGTTTTATGAATAAATCAACGACACTTATATATTTCTCATATATCTGTTCCGTACAGCGATTGTTGCAGCATACGATACATAGTATGTGAAATATAAAAGAAATACCGCAAATATTAGAAATTTGATTTTTTTACCGTGGCTGTATCATCACACATCTTGTTTATTTGAGCAGATGGCAGGTAAACAAATTTACAGGGGATACAATTTTTGTGAACTACTTCCCCGCCTGTACTGTACTGTACTGTCGGTGTGATTGTTTCAACTAGTTTCATTAATCTGATGACCCTTTGATCAATTCCAAAATCTTTCACAAAGAAATGAATAAGGTCATGGATTTAAAAATCATTAAATGATTTTTTTATATACCACATGTTTCAAAATGGAATTTCATAAATGATTATTTCCACACATATACTTTTTTTCAGTAATATAACCCACAAAACCACTTTTCAGTTGGACTGCACCTTTCTAGCACGAAAAACACAACTGTCCCTTCTTGGGAAGAAGGTTTCCCCGGCTAATATCAAAAACGGGTATTTACTTAATATTTTCTTTACATAAACCAATTTATCCCTAAAATGAAGTTTCAACTCCCTCCCCAAATAGAAAAAACAAGAGTAACAAAATAAGGGAATGAATATTTGCGATGTTTGTGATTTGAATGTCGGCAAGTTAGACGCTATCCCCAAACTCAAATTATACATTGCATTTTATGCTTTTATTATTTTTTTTTCTTCAATTTGCTTTGCGTGCTTTCTGGGGTTTAATTATTATCTTTACTATTTTCTTATTGCTATTCTTGCAGAATGACATCTCCGGGCCTTTCGCTTCATACCGGCGGATACAGAATCTCGCATTTGTAAAATGGAATAATTCTATAGCGAAAGCATGTCCGAAATCCGTCTTCGTCATCCTATGATAGGCACACAAAAATAAAAAGAAACAAAAACAAATTAAAAGAAATTTTCTTATTTATTGCAATTAAATTCAAATAAAAAATATGAGTCAATTATATATTTGATGCCATTGTTTCCCCGATTTGCTATTTTCTACTACAAATAATATTACCGGAGAAATTTGTCTTAAATTATTTGGTTTAACCTCATATACTCAAACAAAATGAAAAGCAGATATTTTAAAAGCATTCAGTATAACATTATTATATTTCATTTTATTATTCTGGTTAGTTGAATAAAAGCCAATTTCTAAAATCGACGCATAATGTTAAAAAGCACATTGATTTGTTTGTTTGTTTCCATTGATTTATTCCCTTTTTACCCGTTTTGGGGTCCATTTAGTGCTTGGTGTGAGGTTCCTCACTGTGTTGAAGACCGTACGGTGACCCCTAGATGCTTTGTTTTGGGTCGTTTCAACCTGGAAATGGGATGTTGTCTCCTTGACATTAACCCCATTTCCTTTCTTTTTCATATTAAAATCTTTTAGAAAAAATATTTATATTTTTTTTTCAAAAATTTTGGAAATTTAAAAAAAAAATACTTCAAAATATTTATTTTTTCTGAAACATAAATGATTCATTTACTTATCTAAATTTTACATGCAAATTTCATTTCTTTTCCTTCTAAGACAAGCGTCGCTTTCTGAATCATCTTGTGAAATAACGAACTGCTATATTTAATCAACAATTATTTGAAAGAAATTTATACATATTAGTCGGTTTCTTTGATGTCATAATAACTGTTAAATCACTTGAATAGGTTTTGATCACCTTCTCAACAGGAGTTATAACTAAATACTGAAGTTACTGTGAATTTACTTTCTGCATATGCGCATTTCGACAACTTATGAAAGTAATTAACGATTAAAGTATGACAACTGTATCATTAAATCGTATATCGATGAATCGGCAAACGCCGAGGTATTACGAAAGTTACAAGTACATTTGAAAGTCGACTATGGTGGCACCCAGGAATATGTAAATAAAAAGGTCTAAAGGTAAGATGAAATGAAATAGGCAATTTTAATATGAAAACACTATTCCTATCATGCTTGGTTGTAGTTGATACTGACATTTTTTTTAAAAAAAACGTCCTATCATATCCGCGAAAATGAGTAACTTTATGAAGGACCTTTGACTATTTTTTCTATAAAATTTGGTTGATTAAGAATTGAATGCATTATTTTGAAGTTTAATTGGGGTACAACAGTGTTTACCGAAGCACATTTTATATGTGCACGCAGTTAATTCTTTCATAATCTTTTTGAAACATAAAAAAATGAATTTAATTGTTATAGTTACATTTTAAAACCGTAATATTAAAAATACAAATTAATTTACAGGAAAAAGATAATGTACATTTGAGTTCTTTTTTTCAAAAACTCATCCGCCACGTGAACATGTGGTCAAATATGTTTCATGGGAATTGCAATTTCACATTGATATGCCACGTGATCAATGTTTTCCTGTCGAATTTACAGAATTCAAATGAATATGCATGGAATTTTATCATATGCTCTTGAAATGTTGCAGAGGAGATGGTCAAAATGTAAAAAAAGGTATACGACACACGATGCCAAAAGAAGACAACAACCTTTCAAAAGAATTAGTTCCAAACAATAAAAATGGAGTAGTGGGTAATTTTCGCGAAGTTTTAATTTTTGCTATATTTTCGAGGTTAATGGAAGTTAAAACATAAAAAAGATTCACAAAGTTAAATTATACAGTAAAGATAACAGTAGACACCTGCAATGGCCGAAAACAACAAGCACATGCCACAATCCACAGGGAAACTGCGCCAGAAAAAAAAACAACACATAACAGACAAATGTAAATAACGATAGTAACTCGGGACGTGGTACCGGCACGAGCAAAAGCTAGCGGCAGTGTTAAACCGGTTTTATGGTACCAAAACCAACCTCCCTTTTCTCTATCCCGTTTCCCTATTGTATAATAAATATTCGTAAAAAACCAAATACATTTAGACTACTAACTCTATGACAACTGTCTTGAAAAACAAAAACAAAAAGAATATGAAAAAAAACGTAATTTAGGGTCAAAGAGTGCTCACCGCTAACCTGCCGGCTGGCTCAAGGAACCTAGTCGGCTGGTAAAAGACTAGTAAAGTTCGTAAATCTCTATACAACAATGTTCTTCACACAATTTTCCTATCTAGATGCTCACTATAGGTAGCACGGTACAGTTTCTAAACATAGAACTGGTTTTCCCCTTTTGTGTACCCAAGATTCTATAGAGGAGTGAATACTGAAAGCTGAGTTCTGATTGGTTATTAAGTATAATATTCATGTTGTATTTTTTTCAAATAGACAAATTATCTATGATTAAGAAAATTTTTAAGAAATTTTCATGTGCCCTTTATAAATGGAGATTAAATTTTTTTAGAATTATTGGTAATATGCCCTTCAATGCAACTTAGACCGCAAGTAAACTGACGGGCAGTGCGTACTTTGATTAGAGGCTCTTTAGGGAATTGGTCATGACTATATTTCACTGGTATTTTTTTAAAGTTAAATGGATGCTCTACAAGCGAGCATACTACAATATCTCGGGTGAAAGTTATGAATGGGTGAAAATCTTGAAAATGTTACTATTGTCGCCTATGGAAAAAGAAACTGGACCGTGCTACCTAAAATGAATCTCTATATGTGGAATAAATCGCAAATGTTTACAACCGCAAAAATGATCCGCTATATGGAACAAATTATCAATTGATGCATTCATATGAATTTAAAATAACAACTTAATTTGCTTCTTGGTCTTAAAGTTAGTGGTCAGAATATAATATTATGTCTCTGTGCCCCTCGTTAAGTTGAACTTACCTTCAAATAAACTTAAATTTTTATTTGCTGATAATTCTGTTTCAGAGAGCAAATCACTGTTTCCTCTATTTACTGTATGGATTCATGATTTATAAACAACAAGGAATGCGGCAATTCAAACAATTACCTGGATATTTCAAATGGACACATCCAAATGTTTTCAGCCAAAATTTACACTGTGCAGAATTCTGTAAAAGTGGTTTTCCATCGAACAGCGGACAGGTGCCATTTCAACCAAATCCAAGTGAAGTGTGTTGCTATTTCACCTCAAGACCATATTGGACTTTACCGTCAAACAGAAAATTTGTACATTACCTGTCTATGAATGGGACAAATATAATACGATTAAACAAGTCTACAGACATATCTGATCGAAAATAACCGTTGATATATTATTTGATTCATTCTTTCAAACAACTATTATATTTTCCATCAATTTTTTGTGCTTTCCATCCTATAGTAAATATACAGTTACCAGGAAACAATATTGCTGCCAAATGTAAGCTGCTTTCGGGAACTGGATACATTAAACCTTTCATTCAATAATATACAATTCATTCGGTCCACTTCATTTTCCCTTCTTTTTAATTTAAGAGTTTTGGATTTGTCTTTCAATATGATTTCTACAATCGAAGCAGGAACATTTGGATACCGTCCTGGTAGTTTGATGTACATTCACCTGAAAGGTAACAGATTGACAGAAATTGACATTTCAAACATTTTATTAGGGTACCAATTTGTTCAAATATATCTTTCATTAAATTCTCTCAGTAAAATGACAAATAAATTCAATCTGACATTCTTCAACAAAGGAGATCTTAGAGGAGGAGGAGTAATAAATTTAAGGCGCAATAAATTTAAATTTAAATCGATTCCCAATCTCAAACAAATAGGATTGAAATCATTTCAAATATTTTTAAAAATGATTTGGCGCTACTTTCCGCTAGTCGCAGGAAATCCGTTGATATGTGATTGTAAATTATTTGAATCTGCAAAGATTGCAATGGAGGCTTCAAAATATATCAAAGGAGTCGATTTTTCATGCAAATTTCCAAACAATTCAAGGAGTACATTAATAGATTTAAGAAAAAACGAATCTCTTTTTGATTTCTTTATCTGCAAAATAGATATGAGTTTAAAATGCCCCTATATGTGCCACTGTTTCCAGCAACCATCACGTAACAGAATCGTTGTAAATTGTTCTAGAAGTAACTATACCAGTATGGCACATGCAGTTCCTGATTTTGAAAAACTTGACATCGATTTCAGTCATAACTATATTCGAAAACTTTTATTTCATGAATATTTGAATAGAACAAAGATACTTGATTTATCACATAACCGAATTACCTACATAGATTCTTCAATATATCTTATCCAATCACTTAGTTTCATTGATCTCAGGCATAATCGGATCAAAACTTTAGATAGAGCCATTCAGCAGAGAGGTCCACAAAACGTATTACTAGGAGAAGTCTTTCTAGGAAAGTGTGATTGTAAGTTTAGGTGGATTCAAACATGGAATGATTGTCCAATCATTGAAACATCTTCCTTTTCGAGAAGCATTATAACATGTTCAAAAGGAAACCGTGTTATCGACATTTCCTTGTTAATAACGGATGATTGTCAAATTAAAAAGTCATCTATACAAGGAGGATTATTAATCATTGGTGTATGTTTAGTGGTAGCAAGTCGTTTTATTTATCATTATTTCCGCCACGAGTGCACACTTTTAATGCGAAAATACAAACGTTGTTGTAACTCTCGCGTCATAAACAGTAAGCAAACCTTGTATGACGTATACCTGTCATTCTGTGTTAATAATGATGACTTCACAAACCGGACTATCAACCGCCTTTGTCGATTTCTTGAAAATGAAGGAAATGTGGTTTGCTTACCACCACGAGATTTCACCCCAGGAGGAATAGAAATTGAACAAATTAGTTCAAATATCGAAAAGAGTATTTCATTTATTATTCTACTTAGCAAAGATTACGAACAAACTAAATTCCAAATTACTGAATGGCAATACATTTATAACAAGTTTATGTCAGAACCCGATATAGAACTGGTCGTTATAAATTTCGACATGTTAAGTCATTCAGAAATTATCAATCAGAAACTGAAAGCATTTATAGGACTTAGATGGTATCTTGATTTTCAAAATTTTGACAAGAAATTGCTTTCAAGAATCAACGAACGAAGAACACGCCCTTCATAGTGACCTGCTAAACTTGGGTGTAATCTTCCGTGTAATATTCTCATTTTTATTGCCGAAACGGACGGGTAGATGAATTTGATTGTAATATAAAAAGTTAATCTGACAATGGTCACTATGTCTACCTACATTTTGTATTATGTATCCTTGTGCCGTGGTGCAAACGATATCCCCGAAAGTGCCATTGTAATTTACATGACTTTGGTACGAACCATTTATTTTAATTCATAAAACAGATTTTACACACAAAAGAATGTTTGCTTGAAGTTTATTGAACAGAAAATACAGCATGTGCAAGATTACTTCGGACAAGCATTAGCTTGAGACTTGTTTCAAAACGAAGAAAATTAAAACACTCATGATTCTAAAATCGTCGAATGAAATGATGCATTTTGCTACCGGAGGGCCATAGGCTTGCAATGTTTACATATTCTGTGTGTCATGATCTTCTGTTATTTTGAACGTAAAAAAAAACAAAAAATATAATAAAAGAAGAAAAAGGAGAATAAAAAACAAACAAAACATAAACAAAATTATTGCGGACGAACAAACAAACAAAAAGGACCGGCAGACGGACGAACAGACGAAAGGATGGACAGACACCATGATCACTATATACACCCGGGGTAACCGCGATAGCGGACTAGGTATTCATCATTGACCAATTTGTAAACAAAGCGAATATAAATAACAGTTGTGCAACGAAAAAGATGGGTTTTATTGACTGTTATATTTTTGAAGGTAGATATGATGTATTTGCACTCACATGCTAACAAGCAATAAGGAGTAGAAAAAACTAAGATTTATTGTACAACTAGGGAGACATCTACTCTTTAAGCCGATACTCTTCAAAATACACTAACATTTTTTTCAATTATTGCAGCTTTATGCAAATATGCGGCCAAATTTGGACAAAGTAACCTCAGCAATTTCTGTTTCATTCATTCTAGAAACTATAGAGAAAATATAAGGGCAAATGTAAATAGAGAGAAAACATAAATTTTCCACGTCGATTGCAACGATCAACTGTTGCCTTAAACATTGTTAAATACATTAATAGGTATCGTTTAATCGGGATTTCCATGGGAAATAACTACGCACGACTTTAACGGACCTTTACTCATATTAGGATAAGATATATCTAGGCAAACCCAGAAAACAAAACAACAGACTACACCCAGTGCTTAAATTTCATATTCCGCTACATATAGAAAGACGATGTCCTTTCTCTTAATAATCTAAATTTAAGGAATATTAAAATCAGATCTATGCCAATGCGCTAGACATTAAAAAGACTTAAGCTTCTGATGCATCTACTTCAGCTTCGTACTTATATCTTTTGTAAAACATTGACGAAGTTTGAAGTTTTAAATCTGAGCTGCATGACAAATTAAATATAAGCTATATGACAAACGTCATAGTTTTCACTTCCCAATTGTGAACCTTCCCTTTCTTAGCAGTAAATATACATGTATCTTCCTCTCCAGCCTGAATATTTCACAATTGATTCGATACTGTTGAGCACCAAATTTATGCAGTATTTTTTGGATACAGCAAAACAACTATCTCAAACACTTTAAGTCAGGGATTCGTTCAGCCTTTGTTTTTTTCATCCCTCCACAAATTCTATGACCGTCATCATTACATCATTGAAAGATATGACGTGTCGGTGTCCCAAATGAAAACGGTGCAAAATGTGACCTAGAGGTCAAAGGTCAAGCTCAAAGATCACCAACCATGATACCTGAGAGGTCACATTGAAGTGATCTATCCACGTGCCAGGTATCAAAAGCCTACATCAAATGACAAAAAGTTCTAATCTGGACATAACTTTGAAAAAATACAAATACGACCCTGCTGTCAAAGACCAAGGTTCCGGTTCCCTAATCGATGAGCTATTCACATGCTTAATATCAAACGCCTACCTCATATGAGAGAAAAAGTATAACTCGGATATGACTTTGTCATTGAAATCAGGAATATGACCCCGAGGTCAAATGTCAAGTTCAAGAGTCACCAACCATATGATACCCGACATGTCGCCTTGAAGTGATTTATCCACAAGCCTACTAGTATCTCAAATAACAAAATACCGAGATTACTGTAAAAAGAGAGAAAAGTTATATTCCAGACACGATTGTATCCGACGAACGAACAGACTGATTATTATAGGGCGTCCGCCAATTTTTGTGTCGGGCCCTAATGACATTTCTTGTTCCTTCGGTATTCTACTTTCCTTGTTCCAAGAATAACCGAAAAAAGTGAACGCTTATTTCCAACGGGTTCCTTGTATGATAATAACTTCAAATAAATTTGACACAGATATTCGTAGTAAACATTCGTCACGCAGTCAATTCTACTGCCAAACAAGTATTTAGTGTAACAATAATTAAATAATTTTCAATAACTATTGTGTCTATTTCATTCAGGAAAGAAGGATGTCTTTGAACCAAAATTTATTACAGTTATTTCAAAAGAGGAAATCAGGAGTCTTACATGATATTACGAAGTAAGCTTTAAACCATGTCAACACTGTCGTTATCATATTAGAACCAAATTTCGACGATAGAATCGACTGACAGAAATATTATTATAGCACACAAAATGCCACATAACATTCTTGAAATTTGGTAGTCTTGTACTTATTTTGGGTCTGAGCATAGCTCAGTGTTGAAGACCTCATGGTGAATTCGAGATGAAGAAAGTCAAAATAAGCTTTGTTTAATTCCTTGGTTTTATCATGTGCATTTTCTCGTCCAGTTTGGAGTCCGTAAAGGATTCCCCTGTTTATAGTGCCCAGATCTTATGATTTAGTAATCATAAAAAATGAAAAAGAAGGGAAACGGGGAATGTGTCAAAGAGACAACGACCCAAAGGGAGTAATAACAACTCAAAGCCACCATAAGATCTTCAATGAACGTTGAGGAAACCCCACACCCAACGGCAGGTCGGAGTTGGCCCCTAAATAAAGTTCTCTTTCAATTTACTCGATGAGGGGATGTTGTTGTTTATGTGTTGTGAATGTCGTCTGTTAGTCTTTTTTGTCGGGAACCAGTCAACGGCAGTAGAATACCGAAGGAACAAAGCACAAGATTACATAAATCATAGTCCAGAGACCAGGCAAAAGCAAGAACACCAGAAGACGGAAGACCAAAGACACCACATACCCAAAAAACACACGTACACTACATATACAATACAAAAAACTAAAGCACTAACAGTATGAACTCTAAAAAAAAACAGAGTGACATCAGGTGCTCCAGATGACAGCAATATCCACATGCCAGGTATCAAAAGCCTACATCAAATGACAAAAAGTTATAATCTGGACATAACTTTAAAAAAATACATATACGTACCGGCTGTCAAAGACCAAGGTTCCGGTTCCCCGATCGATGAGCTATTCACATGCTAAATATCAAACGCCTACCTCAAATGAGAGAAAAGGTATAACCCGGACACGGCTTTGTCATTGAAAATCAGGAATATGACCCCGAGCTCAAATGTCAAGGTCAAGAGTCACCAACCATACGATACCCGACATGTCGCCTTGAAGTGATTTATCCACATGCCAAATTTCAAAAGCCTACCAGTATCTCAAATAACAAAATACCGAGGTTATTGTGAAAAGAGAGAAAAGTTATACTCCAGACACGATTGTATCCGACGAACGGACAGACTGATTACTATAGGGCGTCCGCCAATTTTTGTGGCGGGCCCTAATGACATTTCTTGTTTCTTCGGTATTCTACTTTCCTTGTTCCAAGAATAACCGAAAAAAGTGAACGCTTATTTCCAACGGGTTCCTTGTATGATAATAACTTAAAATAAATTTGACGGAGATATTCGTAGTCAACATTGTTCACGCAGCCAATTCTTCTGTCAAACAAGTATTTAGTGTAACAATAATAAAATAATTTTCAACAACTATTGTGTCTATTTCATTGAGGAAAGAAAGATGTCTTTGAACCAAAATTTATTACAGTTATTTCAAAAGAGGAAATCAGGAGTCTTAAATGATATTACGAAGTAAGCTTTAAACCATGTCAACACTGTCGTTATCATATTAGAACCAAATTTCGACGATAGAATCAACTGACAGAAATATTACTATAGCACACAAAATGCCACATAACATGCTTGAAATTTGGTAGTCTTGTACTTACTCTGGGTTATAGTAGACTCAGTGTTGAAGACCTCATGGTGAATTCTAGATGAAGAATAACAAAATAAGCTTTGTTTAATTTTTTGGTTTTATCATGTGCATTTTCTCGTCCAGTTTGGAATCCGTAAAAGATTCCCTTGTTTATAGTGCCCAAATCTTATGATTTGGTAATCATGCAAGTTCTCTTTCAATTTACTCGATGAGGAGATGTTGTTGTTTATGTGTTGTGGATGTCGTCTGTGCGTCTTTTTGTCGGGAGCCAGACAACGGCAGTAGAATACCGAAGGAACAAAGCACAAGATTACATAAATTATAGTCCAGAGACAAGGCAAAAGCAAGAACACCTGAAGACGGAAGACAAAAGACACCACATGCCCACAAAACACCCGAACACTACATACACAACACAAAAATCTAAAGCACTAACAGTGTGAACTCTCAAAAAACAGAGTGACATCAGGTGCTCCAGATGACAGCAATTGAAAGAACACTTTGCCAGCTTTTCATACATGTTTACAATTCTGCATCCATGAGCAAAAGAGAATACACACTGATGTGGCATTGTACGACAACAAGCAATGAGTTCCACTCAAACCGTTGCCAAGGACTGACTTACTATGAGGTATGATCATAACCTTTTTAAAGGCCTCATGGTGAATTTTAAGATGAAAAACAACGACAAACGCATTTTTCAAATGCTTGGTCTTACCATGTATTTGTAGAGACTTTGTCTCATGAAATTTCCTCCATATATTTTCATAATATCTATTAACCAATAATAATTTTTACTAATATGAAATAAATTGATTATGAAGATCAGAATTCGACGGATGTCGTAAAAAATGAATTTGGAATCATTTCCAGCCTTGAAAATGATGGAAGAATTGGGACAAAATAATTTCTACTTGGGGTTATTTGTTTATGAAAATGGCCATGCCATGTAGTATAGATATAAAAGTGTACATGTGCAAACTTTATTATGAACGTCATGTGATATAAAAGTGTACATGTACAAACTTTATTAAGAACGTCATGTGATTATGACCTAACGACTGGGACCGAAAATGGTCTGACCTCTACACACTTCCTATTGCAACATTTCTCATTTGTTTTACATTCGCTGTCTGACTTACATCCTGATCCATCACCACCACTCGAGTGTCCAGTGCAATTTCCTAAAATACAAAAAATAAAAACTTCAATGTTATGTTGACTTTATCAAATCATCCAATGAACTGTTTAAAGAAAAAGTTTTTGAACTTCCTAACATTTATTTCACAGATAAAGTATTGGAACAATTTTGAGAGCAAAAATAAGTGCGTATGATCGTAAAGTAGATCAATCGAATATATTTTCATTTAGGTGAGTTGTCTTGGTTTTGAGCATTTCCTTTCACTTGGTTATTTCCATTTCATTGTAATGTTTTCTGGCTTAAATACTTAACTGTCTGTTTGAATTAAATGTGTACTGGTGAAGATTTCACAAATTCTGCCTCTAATTTATTTTTGCACTATACTTCGGCAGTTATTCATTGTTTGGCGATGATTTTAGACCAAGAACGTGAATAGTTTCTATGAATCATTTTTTTAATCTGTTTCCCTTTCTCTCATTTTACAAGGGTAGCATTACTATCTACGGTAGCATTATGATATAGGATTGTAACTGTTATACTATATCGAATTTTTTTTGTACCGGTTGACCTTCCTATGCGACCTAACGTTAACCGGTTGACCCAGCGAAATATCAAATGTCATGTGACACGATTTGAACAAATCAGATTATAGCTATTTTAATGAGTGTATAATATTGTCTTTCACATTACAATTGTGTCTTGGTCTAGTATTACATTATATCCCGAGAGATATCAGATTTGATTTTTTGCTTGCAAGGTATTGTTTCATGCATTACCTTGACCTTACTATGGGTTTCAGCAGACTCATTGTTGAATACCTTATGGTGACTTCGAGAACAAGAACAACAATATAAACTTTGTTCCATGCATTGGTTTTACCATGTGTTTGTAGAAAGTTTGTCTCATGTGCATTTACTCCACAACATTTCATTGCTTAAAGACCGGGGTTTGTCTCTCCTTCAGTTTGGTGTCCGTACAAAGATTCCCCGTACAAAAAATGCATGCTCTTTGTACATTTCAGATTATTATGGTTCGCCATTCCTTTTACAATTACCATCCAGGAACTCCCCGAGATAGTATGGTCACCCGAGAGCTTGCATAACCTGTATATCTGGGGTCTAGTATTGATTGGTTTCAGAACTACCATATTTGATTAGTGTCTTGTTTATTGTATTACCGATTTATGTGGGGTCAACCATTACGTTGTCTTATCAAACCTACCAGAATTTGATTTGTGTCTTCCAAGGTTTTGTTTTTTACATTACGTTGATGTTTTGCGTTTGTGTATACTGTGGAAGTACTTTTATTCGTGGACATCAATTTTTGCGGTTTTCATATAAATCACTATTTCGTTGGTACGTAAATTCGTGGTTTCGAAATCTATGCATTGAAACTATTGAGGGAAAATGTATTTCGTTGGGGATTTAATTTCGTGGTTTGAACAAACCACGAAATCCACGAAAATTGGAACCCCACGAACAATAGTACTTTCACAGTAATTGTTTGCTTGGACTGACTGGATCTTATTTGTCGTTTGCAATGTGTTGTCATTAACATTGCCAGATTCCATGGGGTATTTTTACGTTTTCTTTTTAGACCTACCCAGATCTGAATTGTACCTTGACAAAAAATGGATGCACATGTTTATACGTTATACGTATCCATATTTTGGTGCTCAACATCTTTATGTAGATGTCTTTGAAATGAGGCGATTGCCGTATATTCACTTTATGTACCAGGAAAAGAAATAAGTGTTCTTTCGTAGTTACGTTTGTAATTGTTTTGTGTGGTGGATTTCACTGGCGGTTTGATTCTGACACGAAGGTCAAAGGTGAGTTTATGCAGTTTCACTGATGTCTAAAGCCAATAAAAGAGCGGTAAGTATTACCTGTACTGGTGACATTAGTCGTGCACTTTATATTTACACAGATTCAAGTGATTAGAAATAAGTCTTTACATCTGCCTTAATGTATATTTGGTAGTGATTACTTTATTTAGAAATATATATTCTGGATTATTTTGTATTTTTTGTATTTACCTGGATGTACAGGTCCAGCGACTGCTAAACATTGTGATGAACATCCATAAGGGCAACATTTATATCCTGGTACCAACAAAAAACAAATAAATAGAATTTGCATGCCGATAAACTTTGTTCTACTTAAACATGTTCAAATATAAAATACAGAATTTAGAAATAAAGCATGGCTACTCTACTATATTGTCATTATTACATGGGCTTGAGTTGTTTTTGAAAATATTTTATCCCGAGCGTTAGCGTTAGAGGTAAAATATGCAAAAACAACAAAAGCCCGTGTTATAATGACAATATACATTTTAG
>MJUU01017896.1:69210-83959 GCA_002080025.1 Modiolus philippinarum
GATGAACATCCATAAGGGCAACATTTATATCCTGGTACCAACAAAAAATAAATAAATAGTATTTGCATGCTGATAAACTTTGTTCTACTTAAACATGTTCAAATATAAAATACAGAATTACGAAATAAAGCATGGCTGCTCTACTATATTGTCATTATTACATGGGCTTGAGTTGTTTTTGAAAATATTTTATCCCGAGCGTTAGCCTTAGAGGTAAAATATGCAAAAAAAAACGAAAGCCCGTGTTATAATGACAATATACATTTTAGTATTTGGCAGGTATGATTTATTTCGATTCTAATATGGAAATTTCACCCATTTTATACCCGAAGCAAGCAGCGACTATCTAATGGTTCCTTAACATTTTGATTTTGATAAACAAATTCGCTGACAAAAAACTTTCCACAAAAACAATAAAAACTTACTTTTGTTTGATTCAATTGCTATTTATTTTAACTGTAGAAAATGCCTCAAGTCCTCTTAATCTCCATTGAAACTTTCCGACCAACGCTGCTTACGAACCGGACATTACGATTTTATTGNNNNAGGGACATGGTAATGGTGTGCGTCCGTGTGTCCGTCCGTCCGTGTGTCACGTTTTTGTGGGCGCAACTCCTCAGAAACCACTGGTTAGAAGTTATTCAATTTTACAGGACTGTTAGTCACCATTACATTAGTACTAGATCATATCGCATCCCCATTTCGATTCGTCAAATTTTGTGGGAGTTATGGGACTTTGATTATTTCCACATTGTTATACAATAGCAAATCTTGTGGACGCAACTCCTCAGAAGCCGCCGGTCAGAATTAATTCAAATTTTACAGGATGGTTAGTCACTATTAGAACTAGATTATATCGCATCGCCATTTTGATTTGTCAAATTTTGTTGGAGTTATGGGACTTTGATTATTTCCACATTGTTATACAATGGCAAATCTTGTGGACGCAACTCCCCAGAAACCGCTGGTCAGAATTCATTCAAATTTTACAGAATGGTTCGTCACTATTAGTACTAGATTATATCGCATCGCCATTTTGATTCGTCAAATTTTGTGGGAGTTATGGGACTTTGATTATTTCCACATTGTTATAAAATGGCAAATCTTGTGGACGCAACTCTTCAAAAAACCGCTGGTCAGAATTCAGTCAAATTTTACAGGATTGTTAGTCACCAATAATAATAGATCATATCGCATCCCCATTTTGATTCGTTAAATTTTGTGTTAGTTATGGAGCTTCGATTATTTCCACACTGTTATACAATGGCAAATCCTGTGGACGTAACTCCTCAGAAACAGCTCGTTCTAATTCATTCTAATTTTACAGGATTGTTAGTCGCCATATGTACTAGATCATATTACATCGCCATTTCGATTCGACAAATTTTACGGGACTTATGGGACTTTACCGACTTAATGCATACTACAACATAGGAAGACTTTGTGGACACATCCAATTAAGGGATTTTGCTTAAATTTTGCTTGGCTATTTGCCACCTAATGCAGTTGATCATATCCTTCCGCCATTTTGATTCGCAAAATTTTACATGAGGAATGGGACTTTATAAACTTTACTGCAGCGGCGGGGGACATAGCTACGCGTAGCAATCTTGTTTGTAAAGTCATAAGTAGGAAAATTAAAGTTTGTCCCGAACATTGCTTTTCAAGTAGAAATAAGGACCTGCGGCAACGTCACTCATATTCAACTGAGAAAGTGGTTTTTTTTCACATAACAGAATGTCATTTACAGGTTTGCCAATTCAAACAAGTATTAATTTACCTTATTGCCAAAGCATTCTTCAAATGCAAGTTATAATTTAGATTATATTATTACTGTAATAGACAAAATAAAAACAGAATAATAGACAAAAAAAGAAGAAAAAAAAACAAAACTGATTGTACATAGTTGAACAAAGCATAAAATGAAAATAGTCTATTTCACTTCAGCAAAGGTGAAAACCATACCCGAGGTTCAAATAAACACATAGTTTGAATCTTTATAAGAAAACATGTGAAGCGATACAAAAACTCAAGAATAGCTGCCCATGATCAGTGCGTTCAAACTTCTGCAACGTTTCTGGACAAAAACTGAGTACCATGATGAAATGATGAAATAAACTACCAAGTTCAATAATGGATAAATTTGACATTTTTTAATCAAAACTGGCCTAAAAGAGGAGGTTGCACATCTTCAATGTGTTCAGAAACAACGGCAGTAGAATATCGAAGGAACAAAGGGGTGATATTCACAAAAATCGAAGTCCAAAGACAGGGCAAAAACGAGAACACAGAAAATAATGACGTTAGACACAAAAACAATGACGCCAGACAGACACAAAGCACAGAACCAGAAACCACACAGAACAACTGTGTAAAGTTTCAAAAGCATCAGGTATATGCAGTCAGAGTTTAAGATTACACAAACCCAGTACCGTAATGTTAAAATTTGATGACTAAGTTCAACAATATGAAAAAGAAAGGAAATGGGGTAAATGTCAAGGAGACAACATCCAAAATCCAGGTTAAAACGACCCAAAATAAAGCATCTATGGGTCACCGTACGGTCTTCAACACGGTGAGGAACCTCACACCATATAGCAAATGGTAAATAAAAGGATATGAAGTAAATGCACATGAGACAAAGTCTCTAAAAATACATGGTAAAAAACAAGCAAAGGAACAACGCTTTTATTGTTGTTCTTCATCTTGAAGTCACCATGAGGCCTTCAACAATGAGCTTTGCTCATACCTCATAGTGAGTTCAAGACGGCCCCTAGCACCGGTTTAAGCGGAATTCTTTGCTAATTGTCGAGCAACGCTACATCCATGTCTTTCTTGGTCATGGGTGCGGGATTGTCAACAAACATCAATTAAACTGGCAAAGTGCTCTTACAATCACTGTCATCCTTTGCCCGACAAAAGCAAGCCCTAAGTGGCCCAAAAAAGGTAAAAAAGTGGATAAATCAATGGAAACAACCCACATCAAATAACACAAATATCAAGAAACTGAAATTTTATAAGAAGACACGGACAAGCCAATCACCAACATATTCCTGACTTGGGACAGGCGCAAAAATTGCGGTGGGGTTAAACTCGTTTTCTTGGATCCAAACCCTCCCCCTATATGTGGTGAATGGCTAAAAATAAATACACAAAACGACTTACAGTAAAAATCAAACTAGAAAAAAAGTCCAACTTATCAAGACGAGTACCCTTACAATGAAGTACATAAAACATGAAGACAATAAAAACAGGTACTGTCCGGACAAATACTCGCAGTTACTGACAAGTAGCTAAGGACATAATTTCCGTTGATTATGATATCAAGCCTTTTCACATATGAAACTTCAATTGAAATACTTCTAAATAGATTTGGTATAACAACGTCATCATTTATGAAAGAAGAACATGATATTGTGCAATGCCAAATACTGCCAATATGAAAAATTGTTTAAATTTAGTTATGGTGTAAAGCATTTAAGAGATGATCAATATTTTTGCCAACAAAAACCAGAAGTAGCGATTTGTATAAGTGTATAAATTCGAATCTCACCAAAAGGGGAGGTGCACATTTTCTAAGTGTCCTGAACAACTGTGCAAAGTTTCAGAAGTATCGGGTTAAAGGTGTCCGAGTTTCAGATTACACAAACTTGGTACCCCCAAAGTGTGACGGACGGACGGACAGACGGAGTCGAGCGGCTCCTAGACCTGCCGTCACCGTTGGTGACGCAGGTAAAAATTCCATAATGAATTTTGAAAACAAATTTAATTCAAAATGTGTTAGTGGATGGTAGATTTTTACAGTAAAATGAAAACAAAATGATTCAAAATATGCAACAGAAACTATGCATCTTTTGTGCATGTGCTTAGAGTGTTATTTTGGTATTATAACATGACTCTATTTACAAAGTTAATACAGGAAGCCATATAAGAATTGTAAATATAAAATACATACATGGCATATTAGAGGATTCAAAGACATTCAATGTAGTTCGAAAAAAGAGTTTGAGGACAGAATGACATTAATTATAATTATAATTCTTTAAATAACTGATGCCTTGATAGCATTAACAAAAATCCTATTGATAAAATGACTACACTATCGAAGGGTATGAATTTTTCAACCATCCAGAGCAGTAATAATTTTTTGCACTCTTTGCATATTGATCGGCCTTTTTTTTTAGTCTTTTTTTTGCATTTTTACCATATTGTCTGGCTTTGATTTTTTCACATTGATGGACTCCTGAGGTCACTTGCTCCGCTTGTTTTCAAACTATATGCCATTGCATTGGCCCTTCTCCATGTGAATCGCTCAATATTGAATTCTACAGATTAAAAGGTTTTCTGATGAGTGAGAATTGTACATAGCTTGTTATCAACTGGAGCTATTTATTCATTTCACAAAAATGATAAACGAGATTCTGAGAGTTTATTACTATTTGTTATTAAATAGCAAGAGCTGAAAGCAAGCGATATACGAGCCTCGTCAGTTGTGAAACCTATTTCTCTTATCATGAATTTCATTTGTAAACTCTTCTGCTGTGTTCTCCCAATTATGCTAAATTAGGGATTTAGTGTGTTGTATTTGTTAGTACAATGCATTTTAATCGTGTACTTAACCTTTTAATATATATAAAGTTTAACAATCAATCTTATCCAATATAAAGTAGAAATCAACGATAATTGTTGTACGAAAATTAAAATTTGTAGGTTTGGTGAGCCACGATCAAATGATAAAAATATGTCGAAAACAAAAATAATAATAATACACCATATTAAAGGAATAAAAAGTAAAAAGATTGGGCTATAACTACTGAGTAACCATATTTTTATAAGCACTCGATTTAAACTCTAATTGGAAATCCTATTAAATTCTTGCTACAAAGATTATTGATTGTTTACAGCTGGTGTATAGTGAGAAATATTTCAGCTACATAGTATATTCAGGCGAGAAAAGGTTAATCAGTTTTTAAAAACAATATAAGAAATAAAGGTGGACCGAGGCAACAGTTTTTGATTGACATCCGAAAAAGGAGAAATAGGAAACGACATAAAATTTCGCATTCTGTTGGATCACTTGTCAGCCTTTTTTTTTTTGTTTTCTTGTGCCCTTGCTCTGTAGCATGAAAGCAACAATTCCTTGTGACCATCTTTTTTTCTTGAAAAATGAAGTGACCTTGTCATATATCATGACAGCCACAATACCTTGGATATTTTTGCTTTTTGCCCAAAAATCATTTAGCATATACATCTCGACAAAATGTAGCCAAAATTTTGTCCAGAGAAAATAAAATTTGTCCAATATTTGACTTACATTTTAACTTTTATTTCAAGAAAAGAATACTGCCAATGAAGCTGGAACAATTTTGAATTGTATGAAAGCTTACGGTCTGTACCTAATTAATATAACTTACCGTACCGGCACTTGTCGGTTCTCAAACAATGTATTGCAGGGTTAAATTCACATGTTGTAACTATGCCGTCTGTGTTTGGACATGGGCCACCATTTCTCAATAGAACCTGGATTACAAAAATGCATTTTTAAAAATATTTTGTAGTATCCCAAGACAAAGCATGAATATAAAAGACCAAAAAGAACACCTTTTTTAAAAAGTTGCAATTTAAGTCTAACAACTGCATCTAAGTATACAAAAGTCACGAATCAAGTATCCCTTGCTATACTAAATGTAAATAGTTTATGTTGAAAACACCAAGTTACGGTGCCCCGATATAAGTAGAGAATCATTCGAGCCTGATTGAACATCGGTTGGAGCTATGGTATAGTGTTAACGTCTAATCTGTAATCGTCTAATCTGAATGAATATTATTTATGAAATCAAGATAACTATGTCCCATTTAGATGTAGGTTACAATCTTATGAAAACTCTTTTATACCTTCAACGGTAAAATATTGGAATAATCTTGACTTGTCTATTCGAAACTCGCCATCATTTTCTATTTTTAAATCAAGGATAAAGGGTATCACTTGTAAAGCCCCAGAGTACTACTTTGAAGGACAATGGACTTTATATGTACTCTATACTCGACTAAGACACCAATGTAGTTAACTAAAAGCAGACCTCCTTAAAATAAGTGTTGTGACAAATACTTTTTGTAACTGTGGACATCCATTTGAAGATGTCATACATTATCTTTTTGAATGTCCTTTATATACGGAAGCTAGATTGACCCTTTTTGAGAAACTGGCTGATGAGGATAAAGACCTTGAAACACTGCTGTTTGGAAATGATAATTATACATGTGAACTGAATTCGTTTATTTTCGAAAGGGTGCGATTATTTATAAAACAATCCAAATGTTTCTGTGTGTCTTGGTCAGCTTTTAATCTCATTTCATTCCATTTCTTTTCTCATAGTCTTTTTACTTTATAGCTTTTTCTTCTGTGTATACACCTTCAGTTCAAACATATCTTTTTTACTCTTTCTCTTTTGAATTGCAACTTTTCGATTATGTTTTGCTGTCGTCAAAAATAGTTAATATGTGTATTCTATGTAAGGAAAGGACTGTATTAAGTTGTGGTAACTTGTATCTAATCCTAATAAATATGTTTAATCTAAATCTAATCTACCGTTAACGTTTAATTTTCGCTTGGTGTATTTTTTTCGTATTTTGAGTTAAACTAATAAGGGCAAAAATCATCCCCTTCCAGATTCGACTGTGCAAGGTTCTCAAGCGATATAGACAATCCACTCAAAACTACTAAAGCCAAGATATTAAGTGATCAACCATATCCTAACTATTTTGCAAGATGCAACTGCAAATTTATTTCCAATTTTTTTTGAGACATTTATTCGTAGTGTGTCACCCGAACCGATCATTTTTAATCCGTTTCGATACATTGTTAATAAATTATAAACATGCAATTATTAACAAGGAAAGCAACAATATAGCATTGATTTTTTCCAGCTATCTATACCGTGTAAGGGCCAATGTGTCTTAGATTGGTTCTAATATTATTGGTAGTTCCAAACAGATATTTGAACGAGTTTTTCATGGTTCAAATTTAAAATTCCTCCTTGATATAGTACGAACCGGCCGGCCTCTTGTTTATGTTGACCATCTAAGCACCATTGTGTACAAGTTTGGCTCTATTCGGATAAGAAGTTTTTAAGAACACGTTTGAATACGTTCTCCATAGGGTCTAATGCTAAAATATGTTCCATGCGGGCAGCGTTCCTGTGTGATGTACGGCCCTGACAGATACTTTTGGGGGGATTGATCATTTTAAGGACAATTTTGAAATCGTTTTGTTCTTATTGGATTAGTAGTTTCTGAGATGTTTGAATGTGTTTTCCGAAGCGTTTAATATGATTCTAGTAAATCGACACTATTGCTAGAATACGATGCATTCGATTTGCTCATTTTAGGAAATATGAATTGGATGCGGAGTTGACTTGATGTTCTACTTTCGGCCTTTTCTTTGTAATGTCATGATTGGTTGATTTACATATCCCTAAAACAAGAAAAAAATTATTCATTCCTTATATGGCACTCGTTTGATGTCCTTAGTACTATATTTTGCTTACTATTCCCTTATTTTTTTTTGTATTGAGTACTTCTTTTTGACTATTTTTGGATTAAAGCTTTCCATATTATTTTATTTCAGTGCTGCTGATAAGAAGTTACTCCTTGAAACACGTGCACAGCATAACTAAATTTACTGTTTATTATGCAACTTGGGTATTTAAGTATTTTGAAACCATTGGACCGATGCCACTGATGGTGGACCAGAAGTCCTCTAGGATATTCACCAGTCCATAAATCAGACTGTGTCTGACATGAAAATTTACACAGCAATTAATAAAATCTACTGTTTTATCAAAATTTTAACCCCTCAAAAATACTGCTGCTTTATTCCGTGTATGGCACTCGGTGGATGTCCTTAGCACTAGATTTAACATCCTATTTCGATATTTTTGGAAATGAGTATTTCTTTATGACTATATTTTGGATTATGGCTTTCAATTTTATTTTGATTTTAAAGCTGCTGCTGAGAATTTACTCCCTGAAACACGTGTACAGCATACGAAAATGTTCTGTTTATTATACAACTTTGGTATTTTTGTATTTTTTGAGTAAAATCGGGGTTTTTGCTAATTTTGTGATAACAAAAATTCGATCGACAACACGTAGACAATCCAAATAATTCTCTAGTATTGTAAAAGGGATCCGTGTAATACTGCCCAATTTTAACTGCACTACTCAACAAAAGAAACGATACACAGTTAATTTTGTAAATAAAGTAAGTAAAGTGTTTATTTTAGTGTACTAGTATTTATGTATTCTTGCTAAAATGCATTTGTTTATTCCATCTTTAAATCAATTCCGAAACGGATACGACGAAAATCCGGAATGGTAGTTTTTCGCGTGATGATCGAATTCGCCGTTTATTGATGGATGATTTAAATTGTTTGATGTCAATAATTTGGGCTCTTCATCAGGTAAATAATTTGCCATCTTGAAAAGAGTAGGAAAATGTCTCATTTCAATGCCCGTTCAATCCAAAATCAATGTTGACAATTGTGCCTCGCAATTCGTTATGTAAAAAGAAGAACAAACTAAAGACTATTGATTAATCTAAAGCAAACATGTTCATCAAATGATAAATCCGTAGCAGCAGGTCCCGCGAGACAGCGCAACGCCAAGATGGCGTAACACGGGTTTAACTCTTATGAGAACCGTAGTTGAAAACAGCAAATAGACCTGAAGAATTCATGGTTTACCTAGCAACAGAGATTTGAAGTAATCCGGTTCGAAAATGTGATGATTTGGTAAAATGAAAATGTGGATATACTCACCATTTACGTCTGAAAAAGAAATTCGAGATGATGACCTTGACAGTGACCGGAGATGGTTCAGAAATTGAACGAGACATTCTTGGCATAATGTTAATTCTTACGTACAAAAAAATACGTGTGATCTACAAGATATGGTTTTCTGCTAGACAGTAAAATATCATTTTTGATAACGTATATGTATCGTTTCTTTTGTTTGGTGGTATATATTCCCCGTTGTCGGCCATTTCATATCTGATGTGGACTTACCAGTCACATTTTTCAATGTTGTGCAACGAAGAAGTTTGGTTCCAGTAGAAAAAGTTATTTCAGATGAGATCTTTTAGAGTGTTTTACCTTGGGTTTCAATGTTAAATCGAAGTTCATATTGGTGGCCATCTTGGATGATAACATTTTACAAAGGAATTATAATGACCTAGTTTAGTTCGAATTGATTTGTAGCTTCAGGGGAGATCTTTGAATAATTGCCAGTAGGGTGCAATGTTAAATTTGTTCCGCCGTTGGCTATCTTGGATGAGACGTAGACTTGCAGACACATTTTTATAAGGAGCCACCCGAGCACTCCTGTGACAAAGTCTTGTTCTAATTGGCTGTGTGGATTCACAGCGGATCTTCTGAATGTTTTCGATGTTAAACTATATTCCCCGCCGAAAACTTATTCAAAAAGCCAACTTAGGACAGTTTTGACCATATATGGATCCAATTTAGGATCAGTTCTTTCAAATGAGATCTATGTAATTTGTAATTTTGAAATATATATATATATATATTTATATATATCTATAAAAGATATAGAGTTTGAAATCCCAAAGTGTTCATTATAAAACTAGCTCAACCTGCCATCCACACTATCGGCCATGTGCAAAACGGTACCAGCGAGGTCGTTATAATAGTCGACACAATGTAAGCGACTGTTGAAAAAGTAATTATTGCTGTAATGAAAACATTGATTTTTATACAACAATAAATACCTTATCGGAGTCGGATCTATTGCGTTGATAATGATTTCATCTATTCGCACTTGGCCGATAGTGATCCATGTTAGGATTTGGGTACCCATAAACCGGTTTAACCCTACTGTTGGCTTTTGGTAGTGCCTGTACCAAGTCTGGATATCCCGAGTTCCTATCGTTGTTTACATTTGTCTTTTGTCTTTTTATTGGCGTTTTTCCTGTGTAGTTTCAAGATGAATTGTGACATGTCATCGTGATTTTCGGCAATTGATAGTGTTTCCTATTATCTTTCTCTTGAAATTAATGAGACAAGGAATTGCAGGACATATTTAGTAATAAGGCCATCATCCAAGGACAATTATGGCCAAATTTGGTTCCTACTGGCTCTGTGGCTGTAGAAGAAAAGATCTTGTTCCCCGCTGGCGGCCATCTTTGATATTAATTCTAATAACATGACACAATTTAAAAAAAAAGTAACATAAGAACAGCTACTGTCTATTAGGGTACTTCATAATGAGAAGCAAAGTACTGCATACCAAGAAACAGATTTTCCGTTTAGAAAACTAGAAGCAACCAACCCGGAGACATTATTTAAGGGAGTTCACTCATACTGAGGGCTGTTTTTAAGATGTTTCCTTTCACTAAGAGGCGAAAACGTCGGACAGTGTTTCTTAGATCTTCAAGACGTAGGGTAAATGTGCGAGTCTACTGAGATTCAAATTAACGGTATGTACAGCTCTCTCAAGTTTTCAAGGGAATAACGTACAAATAAGTACATGTGGATATAATAACTTTAAAACATAGATAAAAAAGAGGAAAGAGTAAATGTTCAATCATACTCTAGGTAAGAGAAAAAGAAAAAACAAAACAAACGCAGGCAAAAGGAACATCGGTCAACAACAAAACAAGGGTACCAAATACAACGCCTGGTATCTCAACCAATTTTATGGGCTCCGTCTACAGGGCTACCGGTCTCGTTTTCAGATGTTGGATGTGAATGCCCTGTCTATGCGGGGTAGTCATACAATAATACAGAAATACGTTTCCCCTGCCACCTCACTCTCACTTCTTTCTTTTTTCACTCATTGTTTTTAATTGATTAATCATTCTCGTTCTGATATAGATTAAATATTGCTGATCCGACGTTAAATTCGAACTAATCAATTGGCTTTACCCTAGCAACTAAAATCTATCAGATCTTGAACTTTATCGACAATTGAAAAATAGAAAATTTTTAAAATTTTCATACAAAATGTACTTCTAAATTGAATGTCTCAGCCGAAAAATGCTGAAGCTTAACTATCTACTTCAACGTTACTGAAAACATAGCGAGACTGTCGTTTTTTTTAATATTTGCTTTGAAAATGTATTAAAGTGTAGTAATCAATGCCATTTTGAAGGACGCAAAGATGTTTCAGGATTACTATGTAGAAAATTTACTGAAAACGCTGTTACCAAATAAAATACGAAGAACGAAGATACAAGTACATTGCTATAGGCAGAGAACAAGCATACTATGTGACATACGACTCAGAATCACAGAAAAAATATACAGTGTAAGAAGTGATTAAAATGTTAGAGTTTCTGATCGACAATATATTTGTCCAGTTTGGAGGGCTTGTTTTTCAACAGACTATCGGAATTCCATTGGGCACAAATTGTGCACCTCTTTTAGCCGATCTATTTCTCCACTCATATGAAGCTGAATTCATCGAAGGGCTTCTTCAAAATAAAGACAAAAAACTGGCCCAGTCCTTTAATTTCAGCTTCCGTTATATAGATGATATTTTATCAGTAAGCAACCCTCGCTTTGGTGATTTACTTCATGTTATCAATCCAAAGGAGCTCGAAATTAAGGATACTACGGATACTTCTACATCAGCCTCGTTCCTTGACTTTCATCCTGAAATTGACAACAGATATACACTTCAAACCAGGCTGTATAACAAACGCGATGACTTCACTTTTCCAATAGTCAATTTGCCTTTTCTTTGTAGCAACATCCCAAAAGCACCGGCATATAGAGTTTACGTCTCCCAACTCATTCGCTACTCAAGGGCTTGTGGTCGATAAAGTGACTACCTTGATAGAGCTCGGTTGCTTAGAAATAGTCTACTTAAGCAAGAGTATGTTGCCCATAACTTGAGGTCATCACTACAGAAGTTTTACGGTCGACCTCATGATCTTGTGGACCGCTATGGGATATATGTTTCCAAGATGACAACAGATCTTTCTCTTTGCCACTAAGTTTTTTTTTTTCCTCTACCGGATTTGACTTTACTACCGGAGTTGACATGTTCAACACGGTGAGTGTCTTATAAGAAGCAGGAGATGCTTACTCTACCGGTGCACCTGATCTAACCCATGGTTTTTTATTGGGTCCGTGTTGTTCATTTTTGTATATGTGCCTGTCTTCATTTTCTTTTCTGTGCCGTGCTCATGCTACGTCTTTGTTTCTTTGTTTTTCCGACGTTGCCATTGTCCTTGGATTGTTCTTTTAAGACTGAATTAAATACGAATTCAAGAATCTCGAAGCATTCATAGTTAAAAAAAATAGACCTTTTATTTTTACACCAAACTTTTTTTTGAGATAAGACAATAGGGTATGTAAGTCTCGTCATGTGGCACCAAGAATTCACGATAAAATTAAAATTCGAAAACGTTTCCCGCCAAAATATGTCGTTGCAGGATTATGAAGTCCACTTTCTTCCACGTCATATACATTTGTATGTATGTTTGTTAAAAATGCAACTTCCGGGTACAAGTTATGCACCAAGAATTTAGAAAATTTAACGAGACTTACAGAGCCTATTATAATTAAAACTTTAAAAAAGGTTTTTATGCAAAAATGCCCTAAATTTGGTCTTTATTTTCTCTAAAACTAAAAACGGCAACATGTGAGTATTTTCGAACTTTTCAAACAAGTAGGACCAATTCATATGTATATTTAAAAATGAAGAAAAAAATTATTACGACAAAACTTGTTGGTGCCCCCTTAGATTTATAGTAAAGGTTTGTCATGCTTAAGGTAGTTCGAGCCTAATAAAAATATCAGACAGAGTTTTTTTTTTATTTTAAGATATTTTGTAGGTCTTAGTCTACTGTTGCAAAAAATAAAATAAAAATGATATGTCACCAATCATCTTTTCCTGTTATCAGGCTCTGAAAATCAGTCAAAATTCAGTATTTTTCAGCGATATTTACAAAGAATATATAGGGAACTATGAGAACATGCATATTGTTAAGCTTTAATATGAAATAAATATTAGATAGATTTTTTTAATTTTTAGATATTTCAAAGGTCCACCGTTCAGCTGTATGTTGAGCTTAAAATATCTATATGTCACCGTTTGATTAAGAGAAATATTTTATATAATTTACGAAACAGACAATGTTTACGGGAAAGGGGAGCTAATTTGCGGGAAAGTGTATGTCAATCTATTATGACGTCACAATGAAAAAGCCAAATAAGGAATATTCCGCCTTAAAAGTCAAGTCATTCCGCATCCGGCTTGTGTTTCGTAAATGCGCCAATCGAATGCACCGTGTATTAGTGACGATCTACCTTAAAACATGAGGTATAACTTGTCTTGATTTCATGTATTTATTATTACATTACGTCAAAGGGTTATAAAACAACAGCAGTAGAATACCGAAAGAACAAAGGAGTGAATTTTACAAAAATCGAAGTCCAAAAACATGGCCAAAACGAGGACACAGAAAATAATGACTTTAGACAGATACAAAGTACAGAAAAAAAAATCACAACATTCAAAACAAAGGCATTCACAGTGTGAACTCCAGTGAAGCTGAGAGTGACATCAGGTGTCCCGCAAGGGTAAGCATGTCCTGCTCTGTTAAAAGCACCCGTCACACTGTGAATAAGTTAATCTAGGAAAATGTCAATGCAAAATCAATAGAAGATCTTCGAGATAGGAACTCGCGTGTAATTGAAGGCGGAATTCATGGCCTCAAATATCTATAGCTAGGAATGACTGGATTCCTTAACTATTGAAATAAATATATACCAAAGCAGATACTATATGTAAACCATTAACATTATTATTTAATTTTTCTCTATGTAACGGAAAATTGCAAGGGTTATGGCTGTTTTTAAAAAAGACAAGAAGAACCTTCCTTCAAATTATAGACCACTTTCCCTGTTAAGTTGTGTCGGTAAAGTCATGGAGCGTGCAGCATATACGTATATTTTTAACTGTATTGTAGAACATTCCCTATTATATGAATATCAGTCAGGTTTTATGAAAGGCCATTCCACAGTTATTCAGTTATTAGAGATGTATCACAGAGTCTGCCAAAACCTAGTGATCATTAATCCAATATCATTAAATTTTGCCATATATCAAAAGCATTCAATCGCGTTTGGCATAAAGGTCTTAAGAAAAAATTTAAAACTTATGGAATATCAGGCGAGATATTAAATTTGTTAGAAGATTATATTACAGATCGGAAGCAAACTGTCATGGTAAATAATGAAAGATCAGCTCTTTGGACCGTGAAAGCTGGTGTACCTCAAGGTTCAGTTTTGGGACCTTCATTATTCTTATTGTATATAAATGATATCACCGATAACTTGACAAACTTGGCGAGATTTTTTGCTGATGACACCTCGCTGACGTACTCTGACGTTGATTTTAAAACAATGGAACTTGAAATAAATTCAGATTTAAGATTACTGGATCAGTGGGCAAAAACTTGGCTTATTGATTTCAATCCAAAGAAAACACAAGCACTCGTAATATCGAGTACTACTTCACAAAGTATAGATATTAAATTTAGTAATGAGCCTGTTGAAGTTGTTAAGAATCATAAACATTTGGGTATAACTTTTACTTCTGATGGAAACTGGGCAACGCATATAGATAATATTGCTCTTAAGCAAGTAAATGTACCTCGTAAATTGAAATTTACTCTCTCTAAACGAGCACTATCAAATATTGGAATATGTTTGTGAAGTCT